>JAUMHN010401557.1:0-38576 GCA_032360265.1 Heliamphora ciliata
ATAAAAGTCATTTCTTTTTGGCTAAGGTGTCAACTTTAATTGTTCAAAATGTGTTAACACTTTCATTTTTGAAATATGAAATATTATCCATTTAAAGACATTTATTCTTAGAAAATGAATTATGAAAATTATCAAAATCAATTTAAGAAGCTCTTGGGCTAACAGATCATTATCAGAAAAGGAAATGGCCTTCAGTTTAACCACTGGCAAAATAAGTCCAATCAGTTGCTCCGGGGTGGCCTCTATCGGAACGCTGGCTTTATTCAAAACCTTTAGCACAGCTTCTCTGTGTTTGTGCGAGGTCATCAGTAGCCCCCAAATGCTGATGTTGGCTTGCGTCTTCTTTAACTGCTTCAACACTGCATCATCCTCTTCCTCATGTTCTTTTTCCTTCTCTTTTCCACTTGGTTGCCCCTTTTTTAGCTGGGCTGGCTTGACATGCCGCCCATTTCTGGTCAGATGTTCTATCTCATCCTCAGGATCCCATAATCCTGTTATTATACCACTGGTCTGTCGTACCTCGTTCAAAAGTGGAGGGCTTTCGAATGCCCATAAATTGCTTAAATTAGTGATTTCCATTCTTTCCCTCCTCTCCTCATCATCTTCTATAGCCCATGTATTGTTGACTTCCTCCCAAATGACTTTTTCGATAAATTCCATCAGCTGTTCCTAAGCGGCCCAAAAATCAGCCCACTCTGCTCCATTCGATTTCAGCACAATCCTTACGAGCCAGTAGGATTGCATTTCATCCACGTATACCTCTTCCTTAAAAAGTCAGGGAAGAGTAATGTTGTCGAGTACGTGACCAAACTCGTATAGTCGGGCCGAATAATCCAAAGGCCAATCATCTTCTTTGTTGCGCTCCTTTTCTTTCAGTCGGATAGCTGGGAATACTGTCTTATACCACTCCCAAGCACCATCATTCCATTCCTCCATCCTGTCTCGACTGCCTCTAACCACGATAAATGAACATGTTGTCCGATCCTCAGTTACTGAAACATGAGGGTGTGGTAGGTATGCTGAATAAATGTGCTAACTCGGGTCCTCTAATTCCCCCAGAGACATGTAATTTACCCCAGTTTGCCTGGCATGATTTGGCAAGGGGTTAGTCATAACGTTCGATTTTGGAGTAGCGGATGGTGATGGAATCACTTTGTTGTCGATGAGATTCTGGATCTCATGTCGAAGCCTTAAGCACTTATCAGTTAGGTGTCCGTGGCCTTGGTGGAAGGTGTAGTATTGAGAAGCATTAAACCTTAGTGGTAGGGGATCAAGAATGGGCATGGGGTCCAATGGTTTGATAATCCCCTTCTCGACGAGTCGACTCAGAGAGGTGGATAATAAGATGTTGAGGGGAGTGAAGACCCTCCTTGATCATTGTTGCTATTGGCCATTGTCTGACTGTTGGGTAGTATTGGATTGCCAGGCAGAAGAGGATGAGTTCAGCAGGTTTACCGCGTTTGAATGAGACACGAGGTTTGTCCCAGCAGATTGGTTTTGGTTATTTGTGGGGAAGGTACTCCTGGGTTTCTTGCTCGGTTCAGCCTTCTCAATATTCCCAGACTAAATTTCATCGTCAACCTGAACCCAGCATCGAACAACTGCTCGAATGTGGAGAGTGACTGTGTGATTAGATGGCATTTCAGGGGAGCTTACAGATTCTTCACTACTATCCTCACTTGCTTTTTCTCAGAGGGCCGATTTGTCATCTTGGCGGCCTTACCCCTCCATCGGGTCAAGAAGTCAACAAAAGACTCCGAGTTCTCTTGTCGAGTCGTCTCGAGCTCTCGGGTAGTTACATCTAGTTAGACATTGTAACTATACTGACAGACAAAAGCCATAGTTATGTGTTCCCATGTTCTGATTTTGGCAACATCGAGGGAGAGAAACCATTTCTGGGCTGCCCCAGAGAGAGATCGATGAAAGAGCTGAGCCTTCAACTGGTCATCAATTTCCATTGGCGATAGGGTACCAACATACATTCAGAGATAAATTCTAGGATCTCTGATTCTGTCAGATTTTTCCATGTCGGGCATCTTAAACTTATCCAAGAGCTTAGCATCTGGGAATAAACATAGTCCTCCCACATTTAGCATATATTCTTCGATCCCTTTAGCCTTTCTAAGGACCTTCTCCATCCGATCGATCTTTTCAACCAATGCAGATTCTCTGGACTAAGCTGTGTTTTCTTCCTCAACTATCACCTGACGAGAGACCCGTGGTGATGGTGGAACAACTTGCGGTCCATCGGGGATCTGATTGTCATCCCAAAAGTCTTCCCCATTACCGTTTAGGTCAACATGCTATTCGTTCAGTACTGGTAAATGGGCCTGGATTGCCTGAATCTATGCTTACCACTGATTCTGAGCTTGAGTTTGCTGCTCTACAGCCCTTTGTATTTCAGCTAACTATTGAAATACCCTACAAAGTTTGCCTAATCCTGATCTCATCTAAACGTGTGCTGACTGTACTTTTCTCGGCCCAATGATAAACTCACAGAGAAAACCTAGATTCCAAAAGTAGAATAACCAGTATCAGACACCTCCCGGGCAAATATTCTGACAACAAATAGCAAATATCTCGGATACCCAAAATAGAAAATCGTGATAAGGTAAACAAAGAGACTAAAATGATGCCCCTGTCGAGCTCATGCTGACAGCATAACAACGAGGGAACCCACAAAACTAGAATGATGGCTAAAGAGGGGGATCGACTAGATTCTAGAAGGAATGTTTACCTAAAATGGGGAAGCAGACAGCACTCCGGTAATAAATCAATTCTAACTTTTATAGAGGTTGGTTTAATCTAGGATTCTAACGAAAAACGGGCAGCATAACAGTAAGGAAAAATAACTAACTCTCGTGGGTATGTCAAGAGTTTTGAAAGAAACGAGCCTAAACAAAGGCAAAGAAAACCAACCCGAGAAGAACCCGAAGGGGAGAGAAACTACCCTAGAGGTTTTAAAACAAAACACGGGGATGATCCCGAGAAGAAGACTATGGTGTGAAAACTGAACATGATGAGGAACAAGGCTCGGGTAAGAACCGAAAGGAAAAGTTAACCTAATCAACAAGGGATAAAAGAAAAACTCAAATCGAATCCGGGAAAGAAACTAACCTAATCCGAATGAATAATCGTAACAATACACAAGCAAAACATACAATAAAAAAAACACATAATCCTAACAAGGTCAATAGCACCTAAAAGAGAGTTCTAAGTCGACTATATGCAAAAGGCCAGTTTTGATCAATCGAACAGGATACATTCTGAATAGAGCTGGGTATATACCTTCCATGCCTAGAGTGGTGCAGGACATGGTCAAACAGTACGTCCGAACTCTTTTACTGCACCTATGAAAGCGTGTAGTTAGTAAAGCTTACCCGTATTCCCAACAATCCCCGAAATGGATAAACGATCGGGGCATCGGGTCGACCAGACAGGGACGTTTGAAGAACAATGCATATGCGTGTGAAAATAAAAATGAGAAATTTTATTAAGAACCAATGATGCTTTCAAGTCTAGCCCTCTTATTTAATTTTGGAAACCAGTCCCTAGCAGAGTCGTTAGAAAGTACTATGGCGTTACGATTTAGGAGTTTTTGGAAAATGGTCAAAAATAATGAATTTCAAAGATGTTTAGATAATATTTTAACACCTTGAAAGCTAAATTTTAAAAATTCCTTTTTGTTGAAAATAGAGTCACCACTTAGTTTTTAAAAAAAGTTAAGAAAAACAAAAATGGCTTGAAAACGTTAACTGGAGAAAAAGGGTTCGGGGGCTAAGGTACGAATCGGGGAAGGTGTTAGGCACCCCGTTCGCCCAACCATAAGGTTGGCCTCTACTAATCATCATTGGTTCTTTAATAGAATTTCTTAAATATATGCAAATAAAGAAAATGGAGACAAAGAGAGAACATCCAAAATCAAATATGAAAAATGCATAACATATGTACATAACACTCCAAATTAGAACAAAAAAAGAGATGAATTCCTAAGTCCTACGGCTTGCAATTTCTAACTAAAGGATATATGGAACACTTCCACATGCAATTTTATCAAAATAATCAAAACTAGAATGATTTACATAAAAGATCAAAAACATGCTAGAAAATATCAAAATTGCCTAAACATGATTTGCAAACAAGAAACAAAATATTCAAGAAAGTAACTAAAATACACACATTGTCAAAATAAAGTAAATTAGCATTAACATGATGAAAAGATATTAAAAATAAATGATACACGTAAATTCTTTGTCTAAATGAAAATTTACTAACAAAAAAGAAAAGAAAAGTGAGACTGTTTTAACAAGAAAGAGCTTGAGAAAGAAAAGAAAATGAAGAAAAAGTTTGTAAAAGAAAATGATACTAAAGGAAAAGGTTAGAAAATGTTCATTTGAATTACTGGAAGAAAATCTAACTATTCTCATTTTACATTTTAAAAGAAAAGAAAACGATGGAGAAGAAAATTACGTTTAAAGAATAAAAATTAGACTAAAGACCTTTTTATGATTTTTAGGTTTAATGAAGAAAAGTAAGTGTTATAAAAAAGAAAATAAAGCTATAAGAAGATAAGAAAATGGAGCTTAGAAGAAAAATAAATACTAACATTAAGAGAAAAGGAGTACTAAACTAATATTATAAGAAAAGAAAAAAAAATGAAAATGGTGCATTGAAAAGAAATTGAAGCTAATATTGCAAGGAAAGAAAAGGAACTTTAAATGCCAATAAAAAGGGACATTAAACTAGTGTTTAAAAGAAAAGGACATCAAGTTAGTATTACTAGAAAAGAAAAGAAAATAAATACTAGTAAAGAAAATTAAACTAATGCTAGAAAGATAAAAGAAATCAAAAACTACTATTTAACTTAAATGTGAAATGTAGTATTAATTACTACATTCGCATAAATGTAAGTGCATTATTATAACAATTAACAACATTGTTAAGTTGTAATTGCCAAAATATGTTAGCACTAATTAATGATTTAATGAAAGAAAGAAAATACCAAATGTGTTAAGTGTGAATGTGAAGGAGTTAATTACTAAATTATGAACAAATTACATAAGAAAATTACATGAGGCAATTTACCTAATAAACAAAGTAAATTACATAAACAAAATAGACGTGCAAATTGAAATTGAAAGTTAACCCGATCACTCCAAAAGAGAGAGAATGGAGTTAGAAAGATTGGAGATCCAAACGGAATACCTAGATTATCGGGGAATCCTCAAGTCGGGAATGTACTTCGATGAGCCAATCCTCGGGTGGTGATCTAAGCAATTCTTCAATGTAGGCATCGAAAGCTCGAAATTCGGTGTCTCGACAGGGCTTCAGTGTCGGGGCTCGAAATTGCTCGGCGACTCGACAGAGCTTCTCTCTCAAAATCTCTCACTCATTTTCTGTCCTTGAAAACGTACCAGAGGTACGATATTTATAGAGTTTATCAACCAATGAGATATTGCCACGTTTTGGGACACATTAGGCCATTTGGAGTTGGCAGTCGCCATAGTGGACATGGCGGTCGCCATGTTGAAAGAAGGTTCCAAAGGGTTCTATTGCCGGTTTCCATAATATAAGTTGGCGGTCGCCAGGTTTGAGGCGACGGCCACCACTTTTGGCTAGGATTTCCAAAAGATTCTATTGACGGTCGCCACAATGAACATGGCGGTCACCTTACTTGGATAGCAAGTTTCGATGGTTCGACAAAATTTTTTTGGTTTGAAGGTTCTGGGTTCAAATACCGAGGTTGGATCACTTCTCGAGGATCGAACTGAAGTACTATTTCACCTGTTTTCATCATCGAATTCACCTAAGATTAGGCGGGGTCAAATTGGGGTGTCTACAACGGGAACCTAACGTATGGGAACGTAATGGTGTTACTCAAAAATTTGATTGGTTGATTTATAATCGGGTTGGGCAACTGCATTGCATTCATTTGCATCACACACTCGCACAAGTGTTCTTACGTATGCTTACCCTGTTGAAAACGTTAAATTGTATGTCTATTTGGCCTTAAAATTGTATTGGGAGTTATATGATATGTATTGTAGGATATTTTGTTGTGAGTTTGTTGGACAGTTTAGAGAATTTGCTTCTGGGCTTTGGCTCATGGCATTCGTGCCACAGGTTAATGTAATGAGTTCCTTGAGAAAGTTGCCCTCGAAAAAGAAGACGAAATTGAAAAACAGAGTGAGTGGCAGGAAGCAGCAGACCCTGACAATGCTATCTGAAGAATTAGGTTTTTACCTTTTGCCCTTTTTGTTTGAGTTTCCACGGGCGTATTGTAATTTTTGTTAAATTTTCTGGTGAAATAGTAATTGTTATGTGCTTATGAACAGTTTAGAACTCTTAATGATATAATATATATGCTATCTAAATATGAATGAATGGTTAGAATATTCCCCTTATCTATACTTATGTATGTCCCGACGTGCCCAGAGAACGAGGCATCACAATGGTCATGAGACTCTATAGCCCTGGAGCATAAACAACAGCTAGCGTCACACTCAAGGCCAAACATCCTAAGATGATCTCCCATGCTAAGGTAGCCCCTAATAGCAACCCACAGAATAAAACTGACCCTGGGGATATGATTCTTAAACCACACCAATTTACTCCACAGCGGAGCTGACTTATGAACTCTAATCTCCTTCCAAAGGGACCTAATAGAAAACTTGTTTCCGTTAAGACTCCATTTAATCCTATCACACTGAGATGCATCCAGAAGAAAACTAACCTCCCTCCTCATCTCCAAAAGATCTATAGAAACAACAAAAGGCCATTTCCAATGGTTACCATCAACAATCTGCTTAACCTTAGCACCCCGACCCATCCCAGAGTCATACACTATCCTAGGCCCCTTAGCGTCAACCACTGAACTCCAAGGATGCCAAGAGTCAAACCACAGAAAAGTATCTTCACCATTACCAATCTCATATTGAATAAGGCGTTTGACTAAAGGTCGAAGCTAGAAGATCTCCCTCCAGCACCAAGAGGACATTTGCGGTATCTTAACTGCCTAAAAAGAGTTACCTTAAAGGATATTAGATTTAATCCACGTACACCACAAGGACACATCCCCTCCAGTTAACAAGAACCAAATATGCTTAGCCACTGCAAGTTTATTCCACAACCAAAGATTTGATCCCAAGGCCTCCCTCTTTCTTAGGGACACACACCTCCTCCCATGCAACTTTGGCACCAAAAGACTTTATATCAGGGCCACTCCACAAGAAAGCCTGAAGTAAACTCTCAGCTTCACGAAACACTTTCTTGGGGAGGATAAACAAAGAGGACCAATAGACCTGCATGAAGAAGAGAATAGAGCCAATTAACTGGGCTCTACCTATATAAGAGAGGAACTTACTAGTTCACACCTGAATTCTACTAGCAATCCTATCAATGAGAGGCTTACAATCCCTATAAGCAACCTTGTAGTAATAAGGGAAACCACCAAGTACCTAACAGGAAGAGAGCCCTCTTTAAAGCCAAGAACTTCCAAAATCTCCTCTTTCAAAACACTATCAACCCCGAAAAAGTATATGTCACTTTTTAAGGGCTGGGGGAAAGACCAGATAACTTTTAGAAGTCATCTAGAACATTCCTAATAACCCTAACAAAATTTACCTCAACTTTAGAGATGACCATAAGATCATCAGCAAAGCAGAGGTGAACAATCTTATTTTTACCACACCTCCAGTTGTAATTAAACAGCAACTCCTACATATGCTTCACAAACAGCCCAAACAACACCTCCATGGCCATAACAAAGAGGTAAACAGATAAGGGGTCCCTTTGCCTAAGTCCCTTCTGCCCCCAAAAGAAACCATTAAGCTCACCATTGATACTAACAGAAAAATTAAGGGATGTAATACATTCCTTGATCCAATTAACCATTCTCTCCGTGAACCCCATACTCTTAAGAACCTCAACCATAAAATCCCATCTCACATTATCATAAGCTTTCATGATATCAACTTTAAGAGCACTCCTATGTCCTCGACTTTTCTTATGAAAATCCCTTAGGAGCCTCTAGGATAGAAAAATATTATTCGCAATCCTCCTCCCCTTAACAAAAGTAGTTGAGCAGTAGAGATGATCTCAGCCAAAGAGCCCTTGATCCTATTAGCAATGATTTTAGAAATACACTTGTAAATAGTATTGCAATAGGAGATAGGCCGGTACTCCTTAATGGATGAAGGGTTTGGGACTTTGGGAATTAACGAAATAAGGGTAGTATTAATCTTCCTAAGAATATGGCTAGAATCAAAGAAACTTTTAATCGCCCTAGTAACATCCTGACCCACCACGTCCCAAGCATCTTTGAAAATGCTAGTCGAGAAACCATCAGGGTCAGGGGCTTTATTAGCTTTAAGGGACCACATCATCACTCGAATCTCTTCCTCAATGACATCTCTCATCAAACTAGCAATACTTTGGAGAGACAGCCGATTAGTGATAATCCCATCTAAATCCCTCACCCCAATCCTATCCACACACGAATTCGTACCAAGAAGTCCCTGATAATAGCCAACAATATGCTCGAAAATACGTTGCCTATCGGTGTAAACCACCCCATCCTTATACGTAATAGAGGTAAATCTGGACCTGTTACGCTGGAAGTTAACAAATTTGAAAAATAATTTGGAGTTCTAATCCCCCAAATTAAGCCATTGGATCCTGGATTTCTGTTTCAAAAAACTTTCCTCAACCAGAACAAACTCAACAAAGGATTTATAAGTCTCCCTCTCCATATTATATAAGGCTTTATCTTTAGGGGCCTTGTCAAGCCTAAGTTAGAGGTCCTCAAGGATAGCCCTCTAGTTAGCCACACGATTAGATATATCGCTAAACGACTCCTTATTCATCTTTTTAAGGTGAACATTCAACGTCCTCAACTTTTGACAGACCATACACATATCAGACCCAACAACATTCTCACTCCAAACCTCCTTAACCAAAGGAATGAATTTAGAACTCTTAGCTCAAAAATCAAAATATTTGAATGGCTTTCTACAGTTAACTCTCCCAAAGTCAATCAAGATATCAATCCTAGCATGATCTAAAATACCAGGAGGGCCAAAAAATGCACTAGATTGCAACATAGAAATGATCCAAGCCTCATCAACAAGGGCCCGATCAATCTTAGACTTGATAAAACTTTTCCCTTGCTGGTTATTAGACCAAGTAAATTAGAACCCATTGTACCTAAGGTGTGGCGTTGGGATTTATGGGTCATTTTGAAAAAATGTTCAAAAATAAGGAATTCAAAGAATGTTTAGAAAAATCTTTTAACACCTTGAAAATCAAAATTTGAAAACTCCTTTTTATTGAAAATAGAGTCACCACTTAGTTTTTGAGAAAAACTAAGAAAAATAAAAATGACTTACTGATCTTGAAAACGTTAACCAGAGAAAAAGGTTTGGGGGCTAAGGTACGAATCAGAAAAGGTGTTAGGCACTCCGTTCGCCCAACCGTATGGTTAGCCTCTACTAATCATCATTGATTCTTTAATAGAATTTTTCAAATGCATACAAATAAAAAAAATGAGGGTAAAGAGAGAACATTCAAAATCAAGTATAGAAAATACATAAAATATGTACATAACACTCCAAAACAAATAAGTGTCAAAAGAAAAATTATAAATCCCATGGCATATAATTTCTATCTAAATGATACATGGAACACTCCCATATGCAATATTTGCAAAAATAAACTAAACTAGCATGGCTCAAATGAAAGAGTAAAAATAGACTAAAAATGCTAAAATCACCTAAATATGATTTGGTACAAAATAAGCTAAACCACTCTAAACATGCATTGAAAGAAAATAACTAAAACATGCACAATCAAAAATAAACTAAATTAATATTAAAGACTAAATATAAAAAGATGCATAAAAATTTTGTACTAAAAGAATGCCTACTATCAAAGAAAATGAAATGAGAATTTTATAACAAAGAAAATTTTGAAAGTTTGAAGAAAAATAAAGAAAAAAGAAAAAGGGTTTATAAAGAAACGCATACTAAAAAGAAAATGGTAGAAAATATTATTAAACTATTGAAAGAGAAGAAAACCTAATTTCTTACATTTTACATTTTCTTTAAAAGAGATGGAAGAAAATCAAAAGAAAATAAAATAAAGAAAAGAGAATTACATTTTAAAAAAAGAAAAGAAAATTAAGCTAAAAGACTTTTTATGATTTTTAGGTTTAATGAAATAAAAGAAAAGGAAAGATAGAATAAGTGTTAAAAGAGAAATTATACTAGTATTGAGAGAAAAGAAAAAGAAAAAAAATGCTAACAAAAAGAAAAGAAAAGACATGTTAAAAGAAATTAATTTAAGTTAACAGTAAATGGAAAGAAAAGAAAATAGGATAGAATATTAAAATAAAAATAAAGCTACACTACCAAAAAAAGAAAAGGCATGTTAGCATTAAAAATTAACTAATATTAAAAGAAAAAGCAATACTAAATGAAACATGTATAAGGAAGCAAAGAAAATAAAATACTAGAAAAAGGGACTACAATAATATGGAAAATGAAAACTATAACAGAGATACTAAGCTAAAAGAAAATAGAGTATTAAATTAATATTTACAAGAAAAGAAAAAAAAAATGAAATAGAATGCTAGGCCATTAAATTAACATAAAAGAAAAGAAAAAGAGCAGAAATAAAATGCTAGATTTAAATGGATATAATATTAACGATTATAACCATTTTGATGTAAGTACTTTGAATTATAACAATATCGACATTGTTTTGTCATATCGTTTAATTATAGTAGCACTAATTTAACGCATATATTAAAGAAAACGACAATGTGCTTGGTGTGAATGTGTTAATTAAGCAACAGATTAAAAGATTAAATTAAATGAAAGTAATTAAATAAGGACAAGATTAACTGTGTAAACAAGAAGGAGTACTTGAACTGAAATTAAATGTAACCCGATCACCCCAAAAGAGAGAGAATAGGGCTAGAAGGACCGGGGATCCAAACAAGCTACCTGAATTTTGGAATCCTCAAGTCGGGAATGTGCTCCATTGGGCCAATCCTCGGGTGGTGATCCAAGCAAGACTTCAACGTCGATCGGAGGTTCGGCAGGATTTCGGCGTCGGGACTCGAGATTGCTCGGTATATTGGTAGAGTCTCTCTCACTCAAAATTCGTACTGAAAACGTACGCTGGGGTACGGTATTTATAGAATTCTTCAACCAATGAGATGTTGACACATTTTGGGACACGTCAGGCCATTTGGAGTTAGCGGTCGCCATAATGCAAGTTGGCGGTCGCCATGTTTTTGAAAGTTTCCACAACGTTCTATGGCGGTCACCACAATGGAAGCTGGCGGTCGCCATTATGAAAGGTGGCGGTCACCACTTTTGGCTAGGGTTTCTACAAAACCGCCACTTTTGGCTAGGGTTTCTACAAAGTTCTATGGCGGTCGCTACAATGCAAGTTGGCGGTCGCCTTACTTGGGCAGCAAGTTTCGATGGTTCAACAAAATTTTATTGGTTTGAAGGTTCCAGATTCGAATACCGAGCTTGGATCACCTCCCGAGGATCGAACTGAAGCACTATTTCACCTGTTTTCATCATCGAATTTGCCTAAGATTAGGCGAGGTTAAATTGGGGTGTCTACATAAGGTCATCTAACTCAGCCTCATACAGACACTTATTGAAATCAACCATATACGCTGGACATTTACCGCAATCCCCAACATGCTCATTAGGATGCCGAATAGCATTAAAATCACCCAGCACTAACCAGGGAAAACAAGTTAGGCCTGATGCAAGTGAGATAATTTTATTCCAAAAACTAACCCTCTCCGCATGAGTGTTAAGTCCATAAACAAAAGTAACCCAAAAGAGGTTTTATCTTCCAAAGAAGTAAGCTCCCCATGAATCTATTGATCCCCAAAATCAGTAGCTTGAAAGTTTACGAAAACAGGGTCCTAGCAAACCCAAATGCAACCCAAAACACCAAAATCATAATTATTTGTAAAATTTCGGGCAGGGAAGGTTTTTTCAGAAATTAAGCTAGCCTTTTCCTTTATAATCCTAGTCTCATTTAAAGAAATCAATTTAACCTGGGATTTCCTAACAAAATACTTTAATTCATTATGTTTAAATTCATTATTCAAGCCCCGGATATTCCAAGAAATAATAGACATGAAAAGGGTTATATGAGTAACCTTTTCTTTTTCTTCTTTCTACTATTCATCTTCCTCGTCCCTTGAGCCTTAGGAGGAGACGAGGCCTGCCCTTGGTCTTTATCCAGCTCATCCAGCGGTGTAAAAGGCTCAGTTTCAGTTCCTTGGCCCACGACTAAGACTAGTTCCATCACCTGTATCGATTTGCTGTGGGTTAGAAAAGACCGACCTACTGTGCTGTCAATCCCACTGCCTTTGTTGGGTGAAGGAGTTGCTTCAATGTGGGAAACCACCAGCTCATCACTCGGCTTAGGGGAAGATGGATTTTCAACAATCTGCTTGGGAGAGGGTGATTTGTCAACCGCCGCAACCACATTCTCTTGCCTTGGTAGAGCCTCGCATTGAACTAAATTTGATGACGAGGGAATGCCCACCACAGGCTCCACAACTTGAGAAGCCACATCCACAAGATCAACCTCCTTACCCTTTTCCACCTGAACCCACTATTTCGGGCCTTCAACTGATATATGAAACTTACATCTCTTGAGGTCATGCCTAAAAGCCTTGCAATGATCACAGACTGCCGGGCGGCCTTGGTATTCCGTGCTAACAATAACAGTCTCACCCTCGCACTTGACAGAAATAGAATGCTTCAATGGCTTTGTTGCGGCAATTTCTATAAAGACCCTAGCATACGAGATCCTCTGCTTAAAATATGTAGCTTTGTCCAAATACAGTAGCACCCCTAAAATACTGGCAATTAGCTTAAACATTGGGAATTATTTCAATAATTCAAGAGGAAGGTCATGTAATTTTACCCAAACAGGGATTTTAGAGACCGATTCCTTTTTAAATGTGACGCCCCATCCTCCAGGCGCATCGGGACATACATAATTATAAATAAAGGGATATTCTAGCAAATCATTCATATTTACATATGTTAATTATTATATCATAAAGGAGTTCTGAACTAATTAAAAATACATAACGATTACAGTTTCACCAAGGATTTTAAAGATATTACAAAAGTTACAAGAAACTGAAACAGAAGAACAAAAACAGAGGTATCGAATCCTCAAAATGCATCAGCAGGGTTCACACGCTCCTAAAACTCACCCTTCTCTTCAAATTCTTCTTCTCCCTCTGGGACGACTTCCTCTAAGAACTCCTCCTCACCTGTGGCATGAATGCCATGAGTCAAAGCCCAGAAGCAAAATACTCTAACCTTCTAACTAATCTCACGGCATAAAATATTCTACAACGCATATCTATAACACCCAATACAATTTAAAGTCAAGGAGGAAGACAAATTACTGGCAAGGTAGCAGATAACTCAATAAACATACGAGTATGAGATGCCGTGTATGTAATGCAGATGCCTAACCCGACATAGAACCAGATTATAACAGGAATTCCACGTCGGGAATCACCAGAGTAACTTTTACGGGTATTTGATCACCAAAGCCGTCATCACGCATTGTTGCGAATAGTAAATACTTCTCCAGGTTTCATGCCACAGCTGTTTTACTCGATGGTAATGGCGTCGGGTCTGAACCATACTCCAGGCCAACCACATTCAATAATCATCCATCCTCCAGACCAACAAATTCAATAATCAATGAATCAATAATATAATAAGCAATTTATTCATCTTAAGATTCGTGATGCCTCTGCCGGTGTCAATCCAAAGTCTAAGCCATCAAAACCAGAATGCTAGCAACGAATCCATGGTGCCTAATAGTATTCATAATAAACCATTTCGAGCACTGGGGATGAACCCAGGGTGTATAAACCAATTTTGTAACACCGGGGACGAACCCAGGGTATACAAGGGGAATATATCCCAAAACATTTACAAAAATGACAACCAGGGACGCCCTAGATTTAGAACCAAGAAGAACAATTCAATACCGCCCATCCCAACAACGATGTACACAGATAGACTCCAATATGCCAGGATGCAAGTGACAATGTCTATGATGTATAATATGGATCTCAAGTGCAACTATCTATAGCATGGCATCAACTAGCATGGCAAAGTTCATGGTACAACTCACTAAGTATAATGTACAAGTATGTGAAGCACAAGCTACAATTCTCAAGATACAATTCAAACTTGATAGCATGAGTTCTAAATCATCATACATTCACTTAAAAACACTAATCAACTAATTCAAATCATTTATCATATAAAACTCAGGTCTCATAGTAAAGGGTACTCAAATCACACTTAGCAACTTTTAAGGCCAAAATCGAGTATTAAATTAAAAGGGTCGACAAGGTTTTGGGGCATCTAGACATGGAATCAAGTTATAATTTTTAAACACCATTTAGGCAAAAATATTTTCTACAACTCTTATGTTTATCACTAAGACCAAAACCTAAGGCCAAAGGGTGAATAAAGCATCCTAAGCGAAAACGGTTCAGCACTTTTTTCAAGATTTTATCAAAACTACGCCTCTGTTGGTCTCGATTTTGGGGTGCCCGATAAAGTTGAAATGATCCCATTTTTGGATATGTTCTAGTTTATCATGTCCCCTACAAGTTTGATGTTTAGTGCTAAGGGTCGTTGTTTGGAACAAGTTAGGGTTCTGTCAGCCTCCAAAACTCAGCAGAGCCGGTTTTGGACAGAGGGTGTGAAATAGTTTTTAGGGACTTTCCCGAGGCATCTAGGTCTGATTATTGGATAGACAGTAGTTCAATATGTTAGTTACAATGTTCATGTAGAACACTTTTGGAATAGGTAACTAAAAATAGGAGTTTTGGGCTACACAAAAATATGTAACAGAGGTGTTCTTCGAGGGCTGAAACACAATAGAGAGTTTCAAAGGGGTTTTGACTTATTAACACTCAATACGTTGTGCTCAATTTCAGTGGCTAGTTAGATATACATGTTATCTACAAGTTTTATATTTTGTCCAAAGTTCGGATCTCATTGTAAACTAGGGTTTTTAGGTTGGTTGTGTTGACTGGTCGAAAAACGACACATTTTGGTAAAATTGCAATATCTCGAGTTCTACTTACTCAAATGAGTTGAAACTAATATTGGATGAAAGATAACACAAAAATCTAAATCTGTACATAAAGAATATGCTTAGATCAATGTTCAATGTTGAGTTATGAAGTTCTAAAGTTTAGGGCAGAAACATCAAAGTTCTCAAAATCAAGTCCCTTTATGTTAGGGCTCCTACTTATGATTTGCCAAGTTTTTGTTCCATTTCTTTGCATGCTTGTGTTTTAGGCATGAATATCAAGGTTTCAGCACACTTCTAAGTCATCAAACTCAAAAATAACAGTATACAACAACATCTCATTTCATCCAAAAATACAACAGCCCCTAATTCTAAACTACGATGCCTTTTCGGTTTGTTTTCGATTCTTGATTTTTAAAGTATTTAAAAAGATGAGTTGAGAGATATTTTGAGTGATATTAGACATAAGGTTAGAGTTTTTAGTTACTTATTTAAAAGATCAAATGAGGGCGGATGGTGGATTAGGACTTAGCTTTAGAAAAACTTCCTTGATTCCTTCTTCTTTTCCTTCTTTCTCCTTCTTTTTCTCCCTCAAACTTGTATAACACTTCAAGAGTACTCAAATATGATTTTCTCTCTCTTCATGGACGAAATATGAAGGGGAGAGGGAGGGTGTTTGGCTTGGTTTATATAGGAAAAAGCTAGGGAACACAATGATGCAAATTAAGTCATTTTTTCTCCCTTTTCTTCCACTTCACATGGGGTCATTTAATTTGGTGCTAATTTTGAGGGAACATATCATATCAAGGGAAGGAAAATACAGCTGGGGGATCATATTGGGGGACAAAGAATCTAATCTCAATCAATCATGGGGTTTTGCATTGATTTGTGTGCCCATTTGTGCAAGAAAATGCTTTAAAAGATAATTTGATATATTTTTTTAGTGTCTTTTCCTACTGAAACTCATTATTTTAGTACGTTTATGATAGTTTTAGTATTTTCATGAATTATCATAGTTTCCATAACAATTGATTCAATAGAGATAGTCTTTTAAGTCAAATTAAGCCAGTTTGACAATATATAGCTTTTTAACTTATTTTAATGTGTATAAACTTCAATAATAATTTATTTGCATTTGTTAGCCTATAATATCATATTATTATGTATATTACTTGTTCAACAAGTGTTGGATCATCATAATGTTGGATTGGACATCTTTCTCACCTTTTTAAGCTTAAAGAAAACAGAAAGCTACTTTTTGGCATAACTCCCAATGTGGTCGGTCACTAAGGGGGATTTTTGTCAGTTTTTATGTTACTTTGTCTTTTGACACTTAATTGTATTTAAGTCCTTGATTTAGGGTCTCCATGTGTCAAAACTTGGATTTTTAAAACTTTTTGCTATACTAAGGGCAAAATGGTCATTTTACCCTACTTATGAGAATTTTTTATTTTTAAATCTTATATTTCATGTTAGTTTTTTAATTTAGAATGTTGGGAGACTCTCCAGGTGTTAAAGTTTTGTTGCCCGAGTTTTGGACCTCTTTAGGTGTGACGCCCCGTCCTCCGGGCACGTCGGGACATACATAAATATAAATAAAACGATATTCTAGCCATTCATTCAAATTTACATACGTTAGTTATAACATCATAAAGGAGTTCTAAACCATTCGAAGTACGTAACTATTACAGTTTCACCAAGAAATTTTAAAAACTACACTAAGCACGGGAGAACTGAATATAAGAACAAAAGCAAAGGTCTCGACTCCTCAGAATGCATTAGCGGGATCCACGTGTTCTTAGAACTCACCCTGTTCTTCAAACTCTTCTTCTCCCTCTGAGATGACTTCCTCCAAGAACTCCTCCTCGCCTGTGGCACGAATGTCATGAGCTAAGACCCAGAAGCAAAACACTCTAACCTTCTACTAATCTCACGGCACAAAATCACCACAACACATACCATTTAACACCCAGTATAGTTTATAGTCAAGGAGACAGACAAATTTATGACAGGATAGCATATAAGTCAATAAGCATGCGTACATGAGATGCCGTGTATAAAATTCAGATGCCCAACCCAACATGCACCCAGATTATAACAGGAATTCCACACTGGGAATCACCAGAGTAGACTTTTACGGGTATTTGATCACCAAAGCCGTCATCGTGCCTCGTTACGAATAGTAAATGCTTCGCCGGGCTTCCTGCCACAGCTATTTTAATTAATGGCAATGGCGTCGGGGTCTGCGCCATACTTCAGGCCAACAAATTCAATAATCAATGCCATCCTTCTGGCCAACAATTTCAATAATCAATCAATCAGTCATATTAGACATGTCATATCAGACATATATCAAGCAGTTTATCCCACCTTAAGACTCTTGATGTCTTCGCCGGTGTCAACCCAAAAGTCTAAGCTATCGAAATCAGAATGCTAGTGACGAAACCATGGTGCCCAACAATATCCATAAACCATTTTAAAATCCGGGGACATGCCTAGGGTGTATAAACCAATTTTTTAACACCAGAGACACGCCCAGGGTGTACAAGGGGAATTCATCCCAAAATATTTTCAAAAATGGCAACCAAGGACGCCCTAAACTTAGAATCAAGAATAACAATCTCAATACAGTCCATTCCAACAACGGTTTGCACAGATGGACTCCAATATGCTAGGATGCAAGTGGCAATGTCAATGATGTATGGTATGGATCTCAAATACAACCATCTATAGCATGGCATCAACTAGCGTGGCAAGATTCATGGTACAACGCACAAAGCATAAGGTACAAGTATGTGAAGTACAAGCTACAATTCTCAAGATATGATTCAAACATGATAGCATGAGTTCTAAATCATTATACATTCACTTAAAGGCAGTAATCAATTAATTCAAATCAATCATCATATAAAACTCGAGTCTCATAGCAAAGGGTACTCAAACATACACTTAGCAACTTTCAAGGCCAAAATCGAGTATTAAATTAAAAGAGCCGACAACGTTTTGGGGTATCTAGACATGGAATCAAGTTATGATTTTTAAACACCAATTAGATAAAAATATTTTATACAGCTATCATATTTAACACCAAGGCCAAAATCTAAGGCAAAAGGGTGAAAAAAAAATCCTAAGCAAAAACGGTTCAGCACTTTTTTCAAGATTTTACCAAAAACATGCTTCTATTGGTCTCGGTTGTGGGATATCAGATCAAGTTCCAATGAGTATGTTCTAGTTCAACATGTCCCCTATAGGTTTCACGTTTAGAGCTAAGAGTAGTTGTTTGGAACAAGTTACACTTTTTGGCCATTTTAGAAAATAGGTTCTATCAGCCGCCAAAACTCAGCAGAGCCGGTTTTGGACAGAGGGTTTGAAATGGTTTTGGGGTACCATCCTGAGGCTTTAAGGTCTAATTTTTGGGCAAAAAATACTTCAATATGTTAGCTACAATGTTCAAGTAGACCTCTTTTGAAATAGGTCACTAAAAATAGGGGTTTTGGGCTACAACAAAATATGTGACAGAAGTATTCCTTGAGGGCAGAAACTCAACAGAGACTTTCAAATGGGTTGTGACCTATCAAAGCTCAATATTTTGGGCTCATGTGTGATAAGTAGAAATATATACAAGTTATCTACAACTTTCATGTTTTAACCAAAGCTTGGATCGCATTGTAAACTAGGGTTTTTAGGTCCGTGGTGTTGACTGGTTGGAAAACGACACATTTTGATAAAATTGCATGGTCTCGAGTTCTACTTATAAAAATGAGTTGAAACTAACTTTGGATGAAAAATAACACAAAAATATAAATCTGGACATAAAGAACATGCTTAGATTAATTTTCTACATTGAGTTATGGCGTTCTAAAGTTTGGAGCAGAAATATCCATGTTCTCAAAAATCAAGTCTCTTAGGGTCCAAGTCTCCTACTTATGACATGTCAAGTTTTTTTTCCATTTCATTGCATGCTTGTGTTTTAGACATTAATATTAAGGCTCCATCACACTTAGAAGTCATTAAACTCAAAGATAACAACACACAACAACATCTCATATCACCTATAATCATAACAGCCCCAAATTTCTAATTACGACGCATTTTCGGTTTATTTTCGGTTCTCGATGTTTAAAGTGTTTAAAGAGGTAGGTTGATGGAAATTTTATGGGATATTAGACATAAGGTTTAGAGATTTTACTTACATATTTCAAATATCAAAAGATGGTGGAAAACTAGTAGGACTTGGCTTTTGGAATTATAGTCCCCAAAGACCCCTTTCTTGGATCCCTTCTTCTTCTTCTTCTTTCTTCTCTCAAACTTCCATGGACCCTCAAGAACACTCACAATCTGATCTTTCTCCCTCTCTCTCCACCGAAATATCAAGGGGGAAGAAGGTGTTTGGGGTTAATTTATATAGAAAGAGCTAGGGAACAAAATAATTAATTAAAGGTACTTTTTGTTTCCATTTTTTCTTACACTTCACATGGGTTGAGTTGACATGTTGCAACTTTTGAGGGAGGTGTATCAGTTTTGGTGCAGGGATTACAGCTAGGGGGCTGTTTGGGGGACAAACATCTTATCCTCCATCAATCAAGGGACTTTTTTTGGTTTTCATGCTCTTATTGTGCAAGAAAATACATTGAAAGTTAATTTGATGTATCTTTTAGGTGTCTTTTTCTACTGAAACCTATTATTTTAGTATATTTAAGATAAATATAGTATTGTCATGTATTATCATAGTCTCCATAGCAATTGATTGAATAGATGTAGTCTTTTAAGTCAAATTAAGCTACTTTGGCAATATATGACTTTTTGACTTATTTTGTTGTGTATGAATTTCAATAATGATTTGTTTTCTTTTGTTAACCTATAACACCATATTATTATGTATATTACATATTCAACAAGTATTGGATCATCATAATGCTTAATTTAATATTTTTCTTATCATTTTAAGCTAAGAAGAAAGCAAGAAAACTACTTTTTGGCACTCTTCCCAAGGTGATCGGCCACTAAGGGATATTTTTGTCATTATTGATGTTATTTTATCCTTTACTACTTAATTGTACTTAAATTCTTGATTTAGGGTGTCATGTGTCAAAATTTAAAATTTTAAAACTTTTTACTGTACTAGCGGTAAAATAGTTATTTTACCCTACTTATGAGGATTTTTTATTTTTAATCTTATATTTCATGTTATTTACTTAATTTAGAATGTTGGGAGACTCTTCGGGTGTTAAAGTTTTGTTACCTGAGTTTTGGACCTTTTTAGAGTTTCCGGGTCGAACTTAGGGTTTCTGAGTTAAGATTTTGAACCTCGTCCGTGCTCTGTAGCCTTGTGAACTATCCGTCACTAATACTAGGGTTCGAGCAAGGTCTTTATACGGGTCGTTATCAATTGGGTTACTACAACTAGGGTCTGGACCGGGTCGTTACAAACTACCCCCCTTAAACAAATTTCGTCCCCAAAATTTCGTCCCGTACTTTATCGTATGGAAGGTTGAGGAAGATTTACTAACATTGTGCTTTCTCATTCTCCAAAATTGTGTCCTTGTTTACTTGAGTCATTCTTTAATGAGGGTGTGGATAAGGCCGAGCCCATATGTTCAGCACTTAGGGTAATGATTGTCTTGTCCTACTAACATCTTAAACTGATTACTACCTAATTTTTAAGGATCATGTCACATAACCATCTAGCCCCAAAAAGTTCATATCTCTATCACGTTAGTTGGCCTCTTCCCATTAACTGCTACTTCTACTTCTGTTGGGTCCACTTGAATTCCTTCTCTAGATATAATATGACCCCAAAAACACCACCCGGTCTAACTAGAAGTCACACTTACCAAATTTTGCATACAACTTGTGCTTTCTCAGGATCTACAAAGAATCTTCGAATGTTCCCTGTGTTCCTCTTCACTCTGAGAATATAACCGAATGTCGTTTATCAACACAATTATGAACTGGTCTAGAAAGCTTTTAAACACCCGATCTATCAGGTCCATAAACACAGCAGGCGCATTCATTAACCCAAAAGGCATCACCTCCAATTCATAATGCTCATAACGAGTCCTAAAGGTAGTCTTGGGTATATTTGACTCCCGCACTTTCAATTTATGGTATCATGACCCCAGTCTATCTTTGAAAATACGTTGGCTCCAAAACACAACTTACATCCAGTACGACTTTCACAAGCGTTCACACGTCTCTAAACTAGCCCACTGCCGAAACTGATTTTGAACATTTTTCACTTTTGTCAGCAAAGACTGTTACTTTACCAAAAACCAGCTCATAACCACATTCAAACATACGCCGAAAACTACTTCCTGATCGACTAACGACTACTAACTCGAAATCACATCACCACATCGTGTTTACTCGCAACTGATGAGAGCATTCCCCTATGTGCGTGCAACGCCTGGTGCAATGCCAGGAGCGATGCACCCGCCACCGTCGACTGGCCAGCTGCAGCAGTCACCACCCACCCCTACCTCAGGCGACCTTGCCATGGCCGATGCCTACATCCGTCGTTCACCCAAAACTCAGGAAACCCTCACCTTCCCCCCTCATCCTCGGCGCTCTCTGGTGATACCCTAGAAATGGGGGATTCACCTGCAACAACCTTGGCGGTGGGGGATTCACCTACAACAACCATGGCAACCGGTGCTTTGTCTCTTGCAATCGACTCAAATAAAGTTTGTTTGAAGAAGAGAGCCAAAACCGAACTTCACTCTAGTTGTTCTCCTACTCTTCGCCCTGTTCTAGGTCCGCCAAACCCTAACCAGGTCCCATGTAATTTATCCCCTGTTCCTGCTACATTTCCTCCCTCCAATCCCCTAGATTTGGGTCTGAAACCTTCTGTTTCCTCACACGGTTACCCTTATCTCAAGGCCCCTCAAGCATCATACAATTTCTCACAAAGCTCCGCTCATTCCATTTTGAGCCCTTCGAGTAAGAGCCACATAGATGGTGAAACTAAACCTAAATCCCAATTACCCTAGATTGAAGATGTTCTTTCACATTGTAATTTGGGTTCTAATGTGGATGGGGCCTCTAACTTCTCTGCACCAGGTTCCAATCAAGAAGCGGTCACAGCTTCTCTACACTTCTATGCTGTAGAAACCCCTAATATGGCTAGAGTTGGGGATATCACCGACCCCTCTGCACCTAATTCTAGAGAGCACCTTATGGGCTGCTCACATAGGAGTGTTCGAGCTCCTTATCCCAACACAGGTAAACCCAAAGACTGGTCCTCCTTTTTCAAGGCTCAGGCCCCCTCTAAAGTCATGAAACTTGAGCATTTCCCTGAGATGCAACGTTGTAATGAAGATGTTGTGGAACTGGATGAGTCTGATGTTGACACTAATCCCTAGAACCATAGTCTTATTGGGTATTTTCTAAATGAAAAAATGCCACATAATCTCCTTAGTGCCACAGCAAGGGCAGTGTGGAAGGAGTATGATCCAGTATCGATTAAACAAGTAGGTTCATGTTGTTTCTTCGAGTTCAAAGATGAAACCACTAAGCTGAAAATCTTGGAAGGAGGTCCATATTTCTTCTCCAAGCGTTATTTGGTTCTATCTAAATGGAGGAGAATGTTGGTCCCCTCTACAGCTCACCCCTCCTCAATTCCGGCGTGGGTTAAACTTCATAAACTCCCATTAGAATGTTGGAATGCTTCAAGTCTCAGTAAGATTGCTAGTACCATTGGCAAACCTATACATGTTGATCAAGCCACGGCAACCAAGAAAAGGTTAGACTATGTAAGGGTGTGTATTGAAATTTCCACAGGAGAAGAACTCCCGAATGAGGTGGCAGTGAAGATCAATGGCGACGTGGTGACAGTTCGGGTGGAGTATCAGTAGCTCCCTACCAAATGCACAGCTTGTAAAATGTTTGGCCATACATGTAATTCTAAACATTCTCCCTCCTCTACCAATCCTGTTGAATCTGTGCCTATTAAGGGGGAAATCACTCCTTCTGGCCAGTGTAACGCTCTTATGGAGCACCAGTGCGTATGGGTTCAGGTTGGGAAGGCTCGGGAGGATGTTTTGGTGCCTTGTGTTGATGGGTTGAGCAAGGCAAGGGAATTCCTACAATTGTGATAAAGGTGCTTGAGGTTGATACTACTTCTGTGGAATTACCAACGTCAGCAGATGTGGGTGTAAGAGAGCCAGCGGTTCATGGAGTTCTTTCCTTAAATTCCTTCTGAGCTCTTTTGGATATCGTTGATGAGGGATTCTATGAAAAACCAGCCTCTACAGCAAAGCACAAGTCAGGAATGAAGGATACTAATAGCAAAAAGAAAAGGAAATGGTTCTATGGTGGTCCTTTGAACTGGTATTCCTCTCCCCAGTGACATAGTTATGGATTGGCTGGTTTTTTAGTGTTGTTTGGTGGTGTCGGTTTCTTCTGGTTTTGTTGCTTCCTATCTATGCAGGATATGCATGGATAGTCCCCCCGCTACCAAGCGGGGGTTATGTGGGTCATCTTGTTAATGTTGTTTCGTGTTATTTTTGTTAGTTCTGTAACTACCTGGGGTATGTCCCTTAGAATCATGTATTTTTTTCCTTTTAGGTTACATTTAATTACCCCAAAAAAAAATCACATCACCACCTTGTGTTGGACTACTCTAGCCTTACGACCATCAAGACTAATACCGCCACTTGAACCTAATGAGTCACTAGGGCTAAACATACCACATAGACTAAACGCTCCCCAGCTATATGCTTATCCATATGAACCCAGTCACAATCTCGTCACATATTTCTTTCATATACGTACCATCCACCCTACAATCCTTTAACTGAACAGTACTAACTCATGATTCTAAAATCTCTTACCATCATCACTCAATTCTTTCACACATTCTCTGCCACACAATCGAACCAAGAACCACTTTCGCACTTTAATTATTTCATCTTACCCACATTCTACCAAGGCACTCGATTCACTCAAGGCCAATTACAAAAAACAATACCAATGAGTTCGTATAGTCTTACTTACGCTTCCACTCTCCTCATCCAAACACTTATTCCTTCCACGTACTCACATTAAGTTTCTACGCAACTCCACCAGAAACAACAGAATTATATCACCCTTCAACTTCTCATACATAGAGTTCACACGTTCCCATAAGAAAATTCCTTCTCTATACAAGCAACTTTTTCGCACTAATCTAAACAAACTTACCCTAACGGGTCACATCACAGAAAGTTTTCGAAAGCAACTTCCTTGCGACTTACACCGATACCACAATGGAAGTCGAATGCCAACTCCAAAAGAGTTACACAGTTTAGATGCCAAACGAATATAAACCGATACTAAAGAACCTACCATGTGAACAACTCAGTCTGTCTAAGATGTGCAATCTACCCCTCAAACAATCTTCGGTGTCAATGGGACTCACTATTTCCACAAACTCCTTGGCACCCAAACCCTTGAATTTTTTAACTAAAGAGTTACCAGACTTTGAGTTGGTCTCGATAATCCTAACGATGAAGTCTGTAGTCATATGCTTCTATTTTCTCTCTAGTCTTTTTAAAGGTTGCTCCGTTTCTCCTAGCCTCTACCGTTTGTTCTTAACGTGCTAGTACGTTGGCTTTGTATGCCTCATCCAATAACTGGATTGTTTTATCAAGTGGTTAGTCATTCTAGGGTAAAACGAATATGATAAAAGATATGATTGTGGTAAATACCTAGTCGTGTGACCCATTCTGACTTGGTGGTTAATTCTTCCTCAGGCTTCAAACGTTCATTGTTGTGCTCAAGATTCTTCATTCTTTGATAGTGATGGTAAAAACTCGGACTCTAACATTTTGGTGAGAAGGTCGGCGTGAATATCGATGTATATAGACGTACCTCATTTGCTAGCATACTAAGGTTATCGTGAGTTTGAGGCTGTTTCTTGTTTTTCACTTTCTTACTGCCGGTATGAATCTTGTGCTTCCCGGCTTATCGAAATAGGTAGGTCAGCTATGAAATAGTCTTAGGAAAGTTTGAATTTTTCCATATGGTGGTGTCGTGAATCCTTTGGTGTGTAGCTGTCGATTCTAACTTTAGATTGCTGATGACATAGTCTTATTTGTCGGGACCTTTGAAAATATAGTTAGTTGAATAAGCCCTTACTTAACCATTCTTGCAATTAGGAGTCTTGATCGTTAAAGCTTTGTTAAATGCAGACATTAATAGATATTCTAAGTCGTGACACCAAGAAGAAATCAGCTTCACGCTTGAAGAGGTGTTAGGAGGTTTTCATGCATCGTCTTAGTTTCCTATGGAAGTGCTAAGGCATAATGACGTAATATCCTAACGATGGTTGTAACTCAGAGATCTATGGGGCAAGGTTTTGAAGGTCGACAATCAAAAACATGCACGGGGTTAGAACATCTTAGGGTGGAACCCAGGTGGTTCAAAGATAGGTTGGATTAAGGCAAGGGATCAAGGCTAAGGCAATCATTGTTGACCCAAATTGAGAGGTCGATTGAGACTCGATGCATTGGACATAAGAGTTGAACAACTAATGAAAATTACAAAGTGAATGTTCTCGGGACCAATCTGTGCAACATCAGATCTGGACAAAAAAATATATATGTTTAAGCAATGGGTAGCTAAACTAGATATTTATCCTGAAGTTACATCGACCTAACGTACTTCAATTCAAGCATCCAAGTCGACTCCCCACATTGGGATTTCGAGAGTAAACAAAGAATTCATGAAACTACTACACAAAAGTGTAGTATTAGGATCGAGAGAATTGTATGAGGGTGAAAGACTTTAACAATATCGAACGTTCAAAACCGATGTTATTGGGAGGGAGGACACACAAAGGGCTTCAATCGAGTACGAGAGTTGCCATAAAGGCTTGAGAAAGGAACTCATACAGATAGAATTGTGGGGTTCTAATGGTGGCTTTCGTAAAACTTAGGCTAGCCTGGGTGTTTCATCATCTAGGGGTTCGTTAGCTTGTCGGTGGTTTAGTTATCTATCAACCATCCTAGGAGAGTGTTGAGATTTGGGGGTTGTATTAAGTCTTGGTTGTTTTCATGATTTGGGATCTTGTGGAACTTAATTTGGGATTATGACATAGCTTATGAAGAATTCAACAACAAACATTTTCATTTTATTTTAATCACATAACCGATGTACCGGTATTCAAAAGATCACAGAACACACGAACAACATCCAACGAAGGAAAAGATACAACGCCCAATGCACTAAAGTCTAGACAAACAGATGCGGATAGAAGTAGCAGATAACTGAGTCACGCTCCCATGTTGCCTCATAGATACCGTAGCAGGGCCACTGCACTTCCACGTGCCAAAAGCCTTCCAGTCCCATGCGAGCCCTGTTGATTACGGCAACTGGTACCTCCAAGTACATTTCTGGATTATTAAAGTCGATTGCATGGTCGCACGGGTTGATGATTCCTCTCTTATCTCTTGGTTTCTATGTTTGCATCCACCGTGCGTCCAGCCTGTCCCCTAATACCTCTTCGAATCCCGATGGTACCTTTAAACGATAGATGGTCTTGTCATATCTCTCCAACACTCTAAGTGGACCCACGTACCTCGGGAAAGACTCTGACTTTTTCTATTTCCATGTCCTTTTTGGGAAAACTCTTGCATACAACCGTTCTCCAATACGATAGGCCTTGCGGTACTCTTGGCGGCTCTAGTAGATCACTACATCCGTTGCTTCATCATTGTCCATCTCCAGTGGCGGTACCTCTAAGGGATCATAAAAGAAAGTGATGGCTCGCTCCTCGTTCTCACTATCATCATCCTCAGGTTCCTCCTCATCCTCAACCTCAACATCAACCTCGTTTCCTGCCTCATCTAGTTCTTTGTCTGCTCCTGCTTTCTCGGCCTCTTCTCCTTCATGAACTGGCCACTCATCCAGGAACATCCATGCCAACAAAAATACGTCTATCGGGTCTTTTTCTTCAATGGGTTCTTCACCGAGATTCGAGTCTTCTAGTTCAGGTGCTACCCATGGTTCTCGAGCCTGCTCTGTGTTGGACGCCATCCTAAGATGAGAGACGATTAGGAAGAGAAACATAAGGTATGGATTTTATGTTTATAGAATTATAAGTGATAATTTAATAATATAAACACTCTGCAGAGCTTCAACGCTATAGAACTCTTAAACACACTACAGATCTTGAACGCTACAGAACTCGTAGTTTCCCATAACCCAAGGCCTGAAGGTTCACTAAACCTAGGTTCTGATACCAACTGTGACGCCCCGTCCTCCGGGCACGTAGGCACATACATAAATATAAATAAATAGATATTCTAGCCATTCATTCATATTTACATACTTTAGTTATTACATCATAGAGGAGTTCTAAACTGTTCAAAGTACTTAACTATTACAATTTCACCAAGAAATTTCAAAAATTACACTAAGCACGGGAGAACTGAATATAAGAACAAAAGCAAAGGTCTCAACTCCTCAGAATGCATTAGCGGCATCCACGTGCTCTTGGAACTCACCTTGTTCTTCAAACTCTTCTTCTCCCTCTGAGATGACTTTCTCAAAAAACTCCTCCTCACCTGTGGAACGAATGCCATGAGCCAAGGCTCAGAAGCAAAACACTCTAACCTTCTACTAATCTCACGGCATAAAATCACCACAATATATACCATTTAACACCCAGTACAATTTATAGTCAAGGAGATAGATAAATTTATGACAAGATAGTAGATAAGTCAATAAGCATGCGTATATGAGATGCCGTATATGAAATACAGATACCCAACCCAATATGCCCCAAGATTATAACAGGAATTCCACACCGAGAATCACCAGAGTAGACGTTTACAGGTATTTGATCACTAAAGTCATCATCGCGCCTCGTTGCGAATAGTAAATGCTTCGCTGGGCTTTATGCCATAGCTGTTTCAATTAATGGAAACGGCGTCGGCGTCCGCGCCATACTCTAAGCCAACAAATTCAATAATCAATGCCATCCTCCAGGCCAACAATTTCAATAGTCAATCAATCGGTCATATCATACATACATTAAGCGGTTTGTCCCACCTTAAGACTCGTGATGCCTTCGCCGATGTCAACCCAAAAGTCCAAGCTATCAAAATCAAAATACTAGCGACGAACCCATGGTGCCCAACAATATACACAAACCATTTCAAATACTAGGGACACGCCCAGGGTGTATAAACCAATTTTGTAACACCAAGGATACGCCCAAGGTGTACAAAGGAAATTCATCCCAAAACATTTTCGAAAATAGCAACCAGGGACACCCTAGACTTAGAATCAAGATGGAAAATCTCAATACCGCCCATCCCAACAACAGTTTGCAAAGATGGACTCTAGTATGCCAGGAAGCAAGTGGCAATGTCAATGAAGTATGGTATAGATATCAAATATAACCATCTATAGCATGGCATCAACTAGCATGGCAAGATTCATGGTACAACGCACAAATCATAAGGTACAAGTATATATAGCACAAGCTATAATTCTCAAGATATGATTCAAACATGATAGCATGAGTTCTAAATCAACATACATTCACTTAAAGGCACTAATCAACTAAGTCAAATCAATCATCATATAAAACCCTGGTCTCATAGCAAAGGTTACTCAAATATACACTTAGCAACTTTCAAGGCCAAAATTGAGTATAAAATTAAAAGAGCCGACAACGTTTTGGGGTATCTAGACTTGGAATCAAGTTATAATTTTTAAACACCATTTAGATAAAAGTATTTTCCACAACTCTCATGTTTAACAACAACATCAAAACCTAAGGCAAAACGGTGAACAAAACAACCTAAGCATAAACGGTTCAGCACTTTTCTCAAGATTTTACCAAAAATATGCTTCTGTTGGTCTCAGTAATGGTATCAGATCAAGTCCAAAGGAGATCATTTTTGAGTATGTTCTAGTTGAACATATCCCCTACAATTTTCACATTTATAGCTAAGGATAGTTGTTTGGAACAAGTTACACTTTTTGGAAATTTTAAAAAATAGGTTCTGTCAGCCGCCAAAACTTAGCAGAGCCGATTTTGGACAGAGGGTTTGAAACAATTTTGGGATATCATCCCGAGGCTTTAAGGTCTAATTTTTAGGTAGAGAGTAGGTCAATATGTTATCTATAATGTTCATGTAGACCACGTTTGGAATAGGTCACTAAAAATAGGGGTTTTGGACAACACAACAATATGTGACAGAAGTGTCCCTTGAGGACTAAAACTCAATAGAGAATTTCAAAGGGCTTGTGACCTATCAAAACTCAATATTTTGTGCTCATTTTGTTGTGGGTAGATATATATACAGATTATCTACTACTTTCATGTTTTAACCAAAGCTCGGATCTCATTATAAACTAGGGGTTTCAGGTCCGTGGTGTTGACCGCTCGAAAAACGATACACTTTGGTAAAATTGTAGTATCTCGAGTTCTACTTATGAAAACGAGTTGAAACCAACTTTGGATGAAAGATAAAACAAAAATCTAAATCTGAACATAAAGAACATTCTTAGATCAATTTTCTACATTGAGTTATGGCATTCCAAAGTTTGGGGCTGAAACATCTATGTTCTCAAAAATCAAGTCTCTTAGGGTCCAAATCTCTTACTTATGACATGTCAAGTTTTTGTTCCATTTCTTTGCACGCTTGTATTTTATACAATAATATCAAAACTCCAACACACTTAGAAGTCATCAAACTAAAAGATAACAACACACAACAACATCTCATATCACCCATAATCATAACAGCCCCAAATTTCCAACTACGACGCCTTTTCAGTTTATTTTCGGTTCTTGATTTTTAGAATGTTTAAAGAGGTGGGTTGAGAGATATTTTGAGGGATATTACACATAAGATTTAGAGGTTTTACTTACATGTTTTAGAGATCAAAAGATGGTGGAAAACTAGTAGGACTTGGCTTTTGGAACTATATTCTCCAAAGACCCCTTTCTTGGATCCCTTTTTCTTCTTCTTCATCTTCTTCTCTCAAACTTCCATGGACCCTCAAGAACACTCACAATCTGGTCTTTCTCCCTCTCTCTCCACCAAAATATCAAGGGGGAAGAAGGTGTTTAGGCTTAGTTTATATAGAAAGAGTTAGGGAACAAAATAATTAATTAAAGGTACTTTTTGCTTCCATTTTTCCTTACACATCACATGGGTTGAGTTGACATGCTGCAACTTTTGAGGGAGGTGTATCAGATTTGATGGAGGGATTACAGCTAGGGGCGGCTTGGGAGACAAATATCTGATCTCCCATCAATCAAGGGGCTTTTTTTGGCTTTCGTGCTCTTATTGTGCAAGAAAATGGATTGAAAGTTAATTTGATATATCTTTTTGGTGTCTTTTCCTACGGAGACCTATTATTTTAGTGTATTAATGATAAATATAGTACTTTCATGTATTATTATAGTTTTCATAGAAATTGATTGAATAGATATAATCTTTTAAGTCAAATTAAGCTATTTTGGCAATATATGACTTTTTGACTTATTTTGTTGCGTGTAAATTTCAATAATGATTTGTTTGCTTTTGTTAACCTATAACACCATATTATTATGAATAGTACTTGTACAATAAGTATTGGATCATCATAATGCTTAATTTAATAGCTTTTTTATTATTTTAAGCTAAAAAAAGCAAAAAACTACTTTTTGGCACTCTTCCCAAGGTGGTCAGCCACTAAGGGTATTTTTGTTATTATTGATGTTATTTTGTCCTTTACTACTTAATTGTACTTAAATTCTTGATCTAGGGTGTCATTTGTCAAAATTTAAATTTTTATCACTTTTTGCTGTACTATGGGCAAAACAGTCATTTTACTATACTTATGAGGATTTTTATTTTTAATCTTATATTTCATGTTATTTACTTAATTTAGAATGTTGGGAGACTCTCCAGGTGTTAAGGTTTTGTTACCTGAGTTTTGGACCTTTTTAGAGTTTTCGGGCCGGATTTAGGGTTTTCGAGTTGAGTTAGGGTTTTGAATCTCATCCGTGCTCTATAGCCTTGTGAACTATCCATCACTAATACTAGGGCCCGAGCAAGGTCTTTATATGGGTCGTTACCAACCGGGTTACTACAACTAGGATCTGGACCGGGTCGTTACAAACTATCCCCCTCAAACAAATTTCGTTCCCGAAATTTCGTCCTGTACTTTATCGTATGGAAGGTTGCGGATGATTTACTAACATTGTGCTTTCTTGTTCTCCAAAATTGTGTCCATGTTTACTTGAGTCATTCTTTATTGAGGGTGTGGATAAGGCTGAGCCCATATGTTCAGCAATTAGAGTAATGATTGTCTTGTCCTACTAACAACTTAAACCGATTACTTCCTAATTTTCAAGGATCATGCCACATAACCAGCTAGCCCCAAAAAGTTCGTATCTCTATCACGTTAGTTGGCCTCTTCCCATTAACTGCTGCTTCTACTTCTATTGGGCCCACTTGAATTCCTTCTCTAGATATAACATGACCCAAAAACACCACCCGGTCTAACTAGAACTCACACTTACCAAAATTTGCATACAACTTGGGCTTTCTCAGGATCTATAAAGAATCATTGAATGTTCCATGTGTTCCTCTTCACTCCGAGAATATAAACGAATGTCATTTATCAATACAATTACGAACTGGTCTAGAAAGCTTCTGAAACCCGATCCATCAGGTCCATAAACACAGCAGGCGCATTCATTAACCCGGAAGGCATCACCACCAATTCATAATGCTCATAACGAGTCCTAAAGGCAGTCTTGGGTATATCTGACTCCCGCACTTTCAATTTATGGTATCATCACCCCAGTCAATCTTTGAGAATATATTGGCTCCAAAAGACAACTTATAGCCAGTACGACTTTCACAAGCGATCACACGTCTCTATACTAGCCCACCGCCGAAACTGATTTTGAACATTTTTCACTTATGTCTGGAAAGACTGTCACTCTACCAAAAATTAGCTCATTGCAACATTCAAACATACGCCAAAAACTACTTCCTGATCGACTAATGACTACTAACTTGAAATCACATCACCACCTTGTGTTGGACTACTGTAGCCTTACGACCATCATGACTAATACTACTACTTGAACCTAATGAGTCACTAGGGCTAAACATACCACATAGACTAAACACAATCTCGTCACAATGAACCCAGTCACAATCTATATGAATTTATGGTTCATATGCTTATCTATATGAACCCAGTCACAATCTCGTCACATATTTCCTTCACGTATGTACCATCCACCCTACAATCTTTTAACTGAACAGTACTAACTCGTGATTCAAAAATCGCTTACCATCATCACTCAATCGCTTAACACATTATCTGCCACACAATCGAATCAAGAACCACTTTCGCACTTTAATTATTTCATATTACCCACATTCTACCAAGACACTCGAATCACTCAAGGCCAATTACAAAAAAACATACCTATGAATTCGTATAGTCTTACTTACACTTTCACTCTCCTCATCTAAACACTTATTCCTCCCGCGTACTCACATTAAGTTGCTACGCAACTCCACCAGAAATAACAGAATTATATTACCCTTCAACTTCTCATACATAGACTTCACACGTTCCAATAAAAAAATTCCTTCTCTATACAAGCAACGTTTTTGCACTAATCTAAACAAACTTGCCTAACGGGTCACATCACAGAAAGTTTTCGAAAGCAACTTCCTTTTAACTTACACCGATACCACAACGGAAGCCGAATGCCAACTCCAAAAGAGTTACACAATCTAGATGCCAAACGAATATAAACTGATACATAAGAACCTACCATGTGAACAACTCGATCTTTCTAAGATGCACACTCTACCTCTCAAATAATCTTTAGCGTCAATGGGACTCACTGTTTTCACAAACGCCTTGGCACCCAAACCCTTGAATTGTTTAACTAAAGAGTTACTGGACTTTGAGGTGGTCTTGATAATCCTAACGACGAAGTCTGTAGTCATATGCTTCTATTTTCTCTCTAGTCTTTCTAAAGGTTGCTCCATTTCTCCTAGCCTCTACCGTTTGTTCTTAACGTGCTAGTACGTTGGCTTTGTATGCCTCATCCAATAACTGGATTGTTTTCTCAGGTGGTTGGTCATTTTAGGGTAAAACGAATATGATAAAAGATATGATTGTGGTAAATACCTAGTCGTGAGACCCATTGTGACTTGGTGATTAATTCTTCCTCAGGCTTCAAATGTTCATTGTTGTGCTCAAGATTCTTCATTCTTTGATAGTGATGGTAAAAACTCAGACTCTAAAATTTTGGTGAGAAGGCCGGCGTGAATATCGATGTATATAGACGTACCTCATTTGCTAGCATACTAAGGTTATCGTGGGTTCGAGGTTGTTTCTTGTTTTTCACTTTCTTACTGCCGGTATGAATCTTGTGCTTCCCGGTTTATCGAAATAGGTAGGTCAGCTATGAACTAGTCTTGGGAAAGTTTGAATTTTTCCATATGGTGATGTCGCGAATCCTTTCATATGAAGTTGTAATTTCTAACTTTAGATTGCTGATAGCATAGTCTTATTTGTCAGGATCTTTGAAAATATAGTTATAGTAGAATAAGCCCTTACTTAACCATTCTTGCAGTTGGGAGTCTTAATCGTCAAAGCTTTGTTAAACGCAGACATTGATAGATATTCTAAGTCATGACACCAAGAAGAAATCTGCTTCACGCTTGAAGAGGTGTTAGGAGATTTTCGTGCATCATCTTAGTTTCTTATGAAACCGCTAAGGCTTAATGACGTAATATCCTGACGATCGTTGTTACTCAGAGATCTATGGGGCAAGGTTTTGAAGGTCGACAGTCAAAAACATGCGCGAGGTTAGAACATCTTAGTGTGGAACCCAGGTGGTTCAAAGATAAGTTGGATTAAGGCAAGGGGTCAAGGTTAAGGCAATAATTATCCAAACAAAAAGGCTAAGGCAATCATTGTTGACCCAAATTGAGAGGTCGATTGAGGCTCGATGCATTGGACATAAGAGTTGAACAACTAATGAAAATTACAAAGGGGATGTTCTTGGGACCAATCTGTACAACATCAAAGCTTGACAAAAAAATGTATGTTTAAGCAATGGGTAGCCAAACTAGATATTTATCCTGAAGTTGCGTTGGCCTAACGTACTTCAATTCAAGCATCTAAGTCGACTCCCCATGTTGGGATTTCGAGAGCAAACAAAGAATTCATGAAACTACTACACAAAAGTGTAGTATTAGGATCGAGAGAATTATATGAGGGTGAAAGACTTTAACAATATCGAACGTTCGAAATCGGTGTTATTAGGAGGGAGGACACACAAAGGGCTTCAATGGGGTACGAGAGTTGCCATAAAAGCTTGGGAAAGGAACTCATAGCGATAGAGTTGTGGGGTTCTAATGGTGGCTTCCATAAAATTTAGGCTAGCCCGGGTGTTTCATCATCTAGGGGTTCGTTAGCTTGTCGGTGATTTAGTTATCTATCAACCATCCTAGGAGAGTGTTGAGACTTGGGGGTTGTATTAATTCTTAATTGTTTTCATGATTTAGGATCTTGTGGAACTTAATTTAGGATTATGACATAGCTTATGAAGAATTCAACAACAAACATTTGCATTTCATTCTAATCACATAATCGATGTACCGGTATTCAAAAGATCACATAACACACGAACAACATCCAACGAAGGAAAAGAAACAACGCCCAACGCACTAAAGCCTAGATGAATAGATGCGGATAGAAGTAGCGGATAACTGGGTCACGCTCCCACGTTACCTCTAGATACCGTAGCAGCACCACTGCACTTCTATGTGCCAAAAGCCCTCCGGTCCCATGCGAGCCCTATTGATTACGGCTATAGGCACCTCTAGGTACATTTTTGAATGTTAAAGTCGATTGCCTGGTCGTGTGGGTTGATGATTCCTCGCTTATCTCTTGGTTTCTGTGTTTGAATCCACCGTGCATCCATCCTGTCCCCTAATAGCTCTTTAAATCCTGATGGAACCTTTAGGCGATAGATGGTCTCGTCACATCTCTCCAACACTCTTAGTGGACCCATGTACCTCGGGAAAGACTCTGACCTTTTTCATTTCCACATCTTTTTTGGGAAAACTCTTGCATACACCAGTTCTCTAATACGATAGACCTTGCGGTACTCTTGGCGGGTCCAGTAGATCACTACGTCCGTTGCTTCATCATCATTTGTCTCCGGTAGCGGTGCCTCTAATGGATCATTAAAGAAAGTGATGGCTCGCTCCTCGTTCTCGCTATCATCATCCTCAAGTTCCTCCTCATCCTCCACCTCAACATCAGTCTCGTTTCCTGCCTCATCTAGTTCTTTGTCTGCTCCTGCTTCCTCGGCCTCTTCTCCTTTATGAACTGGCCACTCATCCAGGAACATCCATGCCAACAAAAATACGTGTATCAGGTCTTGTTCTTCAATGGATTGTTCTCCGGGATTCGAGTCTTCTGGTTCAGGTGCTGCCTATGGTTCTCGAGCCTACTCTGTGTTGGACGCTATCCTAAGATGAGAGACGATTAGAAAGAGAAACTTAAGGTATGGATTTTATGTTTTTAGAATTATAAGTGATCATTTAATAATATAAACACTCTAGAGAGCTTCAACGCTATAGAACTCTTAAACACTCTACAGAGCTTCAACGCTACAGAACTCTTAGTCTCTCATAACCCAAGGCTTGAAGGTTCACTAAACCTGGGCTCTGATACCAAATGTGACACCCCGTCCTCCGGGCACGTCGAGACATACATAAATATAAATAAATGGATATTCTAGCCATTCATTCATATTTACATACGTTAGTTATTACATCATAAAAGAGTTCTGAACCGTTCAAAGTACTTAACTATTATAGTTTCACCAAAAAATTTCAAAAATTATACTAAGCACGGGAGAATTGAATATAAGAACAAAAACAGAGGTCTCAACTCTTCAGAATACATTAGCGGGATCCACGTGCTCTTGGCAAACTCACCTTGTTCTTCAAACTCTTCTTCTCCAACTGAGATGACTTTCTCCAAAAACTCCTCCTCACTGTGGCACGAATTCCATGAGCTAAGACCCAGAAGCAAAACACTCTAACCTTCTACTAATCTCACGGCACAAAATCACCACAAAACATACCATTTAACACCCAGTACAGTTTATAGTCAAGGAGACAGACAAATTTATGACAGGATAACATATAAGTTAATAAGCATGTGTATATGAGATGCCGTGTATGAAATGCAGATACCCAGCCCAACATGCACCCGGATTATAACAGGAATTCCACACTGGGAATCACCAGAGTAGACGTTTATGGGTATTTGATCAAAAAAGCCATCATCGCGTCTCGTTGTGAATAGTAAATGTTTCACTGGGCTTCATACCACAGTTGTTTTACTTAATGGTAATGGCGTCGGGGTCCGCGCCATACTCCAAGCCAACAAATTCAATAATCAATGCCATCCTCCAGGCCGATAATTTCAATAATCAATCAATCGGTCATATCAGACATATATCAAGCGGTTTGTCCCACCTTAAGACTTGTGATGCCTTCGTCGGTGTCAACCCAAAAGTCCAAGCTATCGAAATCAGAATACTAGCGACAAACCCATGGTGCCCGACAATATCCATAAACCATTTCAAACACCAGGAACACGCCTAGGGTGTATAAACAAATTTTGTAACACTGGGGACACGCCCAGGGTGTTCAAGGGGAATTCATTCCAAAATATTTTCGAAAATAGCAACCAGGGACACCCTAAACTTAGAATCAAGATCGATAATCTCAATACAGCCCATCCCAACAACGGTTTGCAAAGATGGACTCCAATATGCCTGGATGCAAGTGGCAATGTCAATGATGTATGGTACGGATATCAAATACAACCATCTATAGCAGGGCATCAACTAGCATGGCAAGATTCATGGCACAACACGCGAAGCATAAGGTACAAGTATGTGAAGAACAAGCTATAATTCTCAAGATATGATTCAAACATGATAGCATGTGTTCTAAATCATCATACATTCACTTAAAGGTACTAATCAACTAATTTCAATCAATCATCATATAAAACCCGGGTCTCAGCAAATGGTACTCAAATATACACTTAGCAACTTTCAAGACCAAAATCGAGTATTAAATTAAAAGAGCCGACAACGTTTTGAGGTATCTAGACTTGGAATCAAGTTATGATTTTTAAATACAATTTAGATAAAAATATTTCCTACATCTCTCATATTTAACACCAACGCCAAAACCTAAGGCAAAAGGGTGAACAAAACATCATAAGTAAAAACGGTTCAGTACTTTTCTCATGATTTTACCAAAAACATGCTTCTGTTGGTCTCAATTTTGGGGTATCAGATCAAGTCCAAAGAAGATCATTTTTGAGTATGTTCTAGTTGAACATATCCCCTGCAAGTTTCAAGTTTATAGTTAAGGGTAGTTGTTTGGAACAAGTTATACTTTTTGGTCATTTTAAAAAATAGGTTCTGTCAGCCGCCAAAACTCAGCAAAGCTCATTTTGGATAGAGAGTTTGAAACAGTTTTGGGGTATCATCCCTAGGCTTTAAGGTATGATTTTTAGGTAGAGAGTAGTTCAATATGTTATCTACAATGTTCAAATAGACCACTTTTAGAAAAGGTCACTAAAAATAAGGGTTTTGGGTTGCACAATATTATGTGACAGAAGTGTCCCTTGAGGGCTGAAACTCAATAGAGAATTTCAAAGGGCTTGTGACCTATCAAAACTCAATATTTTGTGCTCATTTGGTTGTGGGTAGATATATATACAGGTTTTCTACAACTTTCATGTTTTAACCAAAGCTCGGATCTCATTGTAAACTAGGGGTTTTAGGTCCGTGGTGTTCACTGGTCGGAAAATGACACACTTTGGTAAAATTGCAATATCTCGAGTTCTACTTATAAAAATGAGTTGAAACCAACTTTAGATGAAAAGTAACACAAAAATATAAATCTGGACATAAAGAACATGCTTAGATCAATTTTCTACATTGAGTTATGGCATTGCAAACTTCGGGACATAAACAATTATGTTCTCAAAAATTAAGTCTCTCAGGATCCAAGTCTCCTACTTATGACATGTCAAGTTTTTGTTCCATTTCTTTGCATGCTTGTGTTTTAGACAATAATATCAAGACTCCGGCACACTTAGAAGTCATCAAACTCAAAGATAACAACACACAACAACATCTCATATAACCCATAATCATAACAGCCCCAAATTTCCAACTACGACGCCTTTTTTGTTTATTTTCGGTTCTTGATTTTTAAAGTGTTTAAAGAGGTGCTTTGACGGATATTTTGTGGGATATTAGACATAAGGTTTAGAGGTTTTCCTTACATGTTTTAGAGATCAAAAGATGGGGGAAAACTAGTAGGACTTGGCTTTTGGAACTATGGTCTCCAAAGACCCCTTTCTTGGATCCCTTCTTCTTCTTCTTC
>JAUMHN010401558.1:0-15768 GCA_032360265.1 Heliamphora ciliata
ATGTTTCTTATTAATATGCCAGGGATCCAGAATAAAATACATAAAAAGCATGACTTTTCAGTATACATTCCCAACAAGAACATCACGATGGACTTTGTATCGGGATTTCCTAGATCACCTAAGGGACATGATGCTGTATGGGTTGTGGTTGATAGGTTGACAAAGTTTACACACTTTCTCTATGTCCGTGTGAAAGATTCGGTGGACAGATTGAATAGATTATATATCATAGAGATAATTCGGTTACATAGAGTGCTTGTATCATCGCGTTTTATTGGACCATTTGAGATCTTGAAAAGAATTGGAGAGGTAGCATACCGTTTGGCATTGCCACCTCAGTTGGCGTCTGTGCACAACGTATTTCACGTTTCCATGCTCCGAAAGTATGAACCTGACCTATCACATGTTTTGGATTGGGCTGAGCTACGGGTTGATGAGCATGTGACATACGAGGAGCGCCCTGTGAAGATTCTAGACACGAAGGAGAAAGTATTGCGAGGAAGGACAATTTACTATGTCAAGGTCCTAGGGCTTCATCACGGGGTTGAAGAAGCGACGTGGGAGCTTAAGTCTAGGGTTCAAGCTAGATACCTGGAGTTGTTTACCTTGTGTTCATGTATATCCCCGATGTATGGTTTATGCTTTATTTTCGTAGAACCGCATGTTATATGTGTTTTACATATATGTTTTACGCTTGTTCGGGGTTTAGAAGGACCGTTCTGTAGTTTTTCAGTTTGTTGGCTGAATAGTGGTAGTTCAGTCGACTGAGGAGGTGATTCCAGTCGACTGGATGCCTACTGTTATGGTTCAGTCGACAAAGATTGGGAACTCAGTCGACTGAGTTGAGGCAGTGGGGCATTTTTGGCTTTTCCAGTAGCCATTTAGTCGACTAACTTGGTGGATTCAGTCGACTGAATCCCTGTACGGGGCTGAGACTATAAATATCAAACCTTGGCTAAATATTTTAAAACCTTTTCTTCTAAGCTAAGTTTCGTTTCCTCCACCTTCTCTCTAGACTTTTTGGTGGCCCAGGTTTAGTTTTCGACGATCTGTTAGTGGATCCTTACTAACCATGCTGTGGGCTCCGCTTTCATCTGAAAAGAATCTCATTTCGACGAAGTTCAATTTTACACGTGGATTGAGGCGTCGAGTTTTTAACTCACCGAGGTAGGATCCTAAACTATTTTGTCTTTAAAGGGTGTTATGTTCCGTTATATGTTTTTTCATCGGTTAAAAACGTTCTAAACGTTGTATTTTCATGTTTAAACCATGTTTCTTTAGATAAAAAGCATGTTTTGTGCTTTTTCCCCTGGTTTTTACATGATATGGATGCGTGGGTGTCCATGGTTTTCAAATCGATGGTTTTGAAAACAGAGAATTTATGAAAATCATGAAAAACGTGTATTTGGAGTTTTAGAGCTAACCCTCAGGGTTGAGTCTCAGCTTTTTAAACGTTTTGATGGGATACGTTATTTGATCTCTATGATGACGGATGATATGGCAGTTGGCCATTGGATCTCTTTTTATATACATGTTGATGTATTTTCATAGTTGAGCTACATAACAGTTTTAAAATGATTTCTATAGATGTACCGTGACAATGTGTGTGGATTTGAGCTATGTTGCTCCTTGGTAGAAGTCCAAAAACGTGCGCAGAGTAGGTTCCTACGTGCCTTCGGGTTAATCCCCGTAAGTAAGATGGTGGGTGCTTAGTGCCCTCGGATTTTGGGCCCGTAAACTGAGTGGTTACGTTGTTGTGACTCCGTATAGAACTTGCCATTACCTAATAGGTCTAAAATGATTCAGGGATAGGTAATGGGCAAGAGTCTATAGTTGTTGCCTTTGTCTTGAGTTGACAGAGTCGGTACATAAGATTCATTTTATCTTATTATCCTCAGTTGTGTGACCAGAGTAGAAAAATACTGTTTTGTTACTGTTTTTCCTTAACTGTGAAATGATATCTGCCTGGTTGATATGCATGGTTTTAAGGATAGAAAACCCTTTTTGGACTCCTGTTGTTGAGTCATCTTGTACTATAATTGCATATCCTGCTTTACGGCTTTATAGTATTTTTCTATTGGGTTTCGGCTCACGTTGTGGAATTTTATGCAAAACCTTTTTCAGGTGTAGATGATCACGTGGAGTTGACTTAGGGATTCCCGTGGTGGCGAAAGACTGACTTGAGTTTTCCTTTATTTTGGAGACGTGTTATTACATGTGATGCCTACTCTAGAGGCGAGTTTTGTACGCCTTAAGACGATATACTTTATGCATGTGTGGACATGATGTCTTCTGTTTATGAGAGTGAACCTTGAATACTCTTTTTTAATTCCAACTACTATATATTTGGGTTGATGGTTTTCCAATAAAAAATCTCATTTTCTGTATGGTGGAATTTGACGTAACCCTGGAATTAGGGCGTGACAAATTAGTTTGGCTATGACCGTAAGGTTTTGTGAGGCCAGTACATGATAAGTGTGTTTATCATGCTCTATTACTCATTTTTTGTCATGTATGTTCTATTTAGAGTTATTAACTATACAGAGGATGAAGGATGGTGGACTTAGTCTAAGATCCATAGGTTATGGCCTCCATCTTACTTATCCTACATGATTGGGCCTCTTTTTGGTCCTCATTTCACATCCATACCCTTTTGGAACCATAAAAGCTATAGCCGCGACTTTGTTTAGTCACGGTCGGGAGGTTTATTTATCCTATTTATTGCAATAACCCTATATTGGTCACGGCCGCCAACTGTGTGACCTTTTCTGTCACGGCCGCGACATATCTTGCTATAGTCGTGTTTTTTATGCATATCCAATAACTTGAAATAGTATTTTAATCTTTTCTGTTTTGCTCTGTATAGCCTGTTTATAGCATGTTAAAAATTGAAACTTTGTTGCATGTCCCATAAACCTTTATTTGTTTATTTTCCTACTCACTCGCATGTTTTTTGCTTTATTTTGCCCAAACTATACGTGTGACATATCTAAAAATAATAACCAAATCGTATAACCTTGAGAATCGTAGTTAGGTTTTGTTTTGTTGTTTGCTTTTGCTTGAACTCTCTTCAACCTCCCGTTCTGTATATGTTACCTTTAAAAAAATTTATAATAAAAATCAATATTGACAAAGTAGAGGCAAACCTCACGGTTGGGCGAGAAGGGTGCCTAACACATTCTCTTCTCGTACCTTAGCCCCCGAACCCTCTTTTTCTCTGGTTACGCTTTTTAAAAGACCCACAGTCTTCTTTTGTTTTTCTTGGTTTTTCTCAAAAATCAAGTGGCGACTCTATTTTGTTTTAAAAATGCATTTGGATATCTTGGATCTTCTGTTTTAAATAGAAAATGAACATTTTTCTAAAACAATGGATATTCGGTGCATTCCCCCTCCCAATCTCTCCCAAAATGCCCACAAGAATGGGACAGGAAAACGAAAACTAGTCCTAAACGGAGTCCTAACTGTATGAACAGAAGCATCCATAAAAGAAAATCACATAACCCTAGGAGATTTATTGATCCTAAAAGAAGGGGTTCTAAGAAACTATATGCATATGAAGAGACTGGTAGGTCTTTACTCAGTGTACCATCCGAATAAAGTCAAGAATATACCTCCCAATGCCAGGAATGGTGTAAGGCATGGCCAAACGATACGCAATAACTCTTTTTGCCACATTTATGGAAGCATGTGGCCAGAAAGCTAGCTGGCTTCCCCGACATAATCCCGAGATAGTAAACTGACCGGGGTATCGGGTAGGTAGAGCGGGGGTTTGAGAACCAAGAAAAAAAATATGCAAATGCAAATGCGAATACCGATAAAAAGTTTACAACAAAAATCATTGACATTTCAAGTTGATCCCTCTTATGATTTTTTTTAAAAACCATTCCCCAGCGAAGTCGTTAAAAAAAGCTATGGGTGTTTTGGTCTTGTAGGATGCACCGAATATCTATTATTTTTAGAAAAATATTCTTTTCCTTTTAAAACAAGAAAATCCAAGATATCTGAGCATCTTTTTTAGAAAATTGGAGTCGCCACTTGATTTTTGAGAAAAATCAAGAAAAATAAAAAGAAGAATGGATGTCTTTTAAAAGCGTAACCAGAGAAAAAGAGGGTTTAGAGGCTAAGGTACGAAAAGAGAAGATGTTAGACACCATTTTTGCCCAATCGTGAGGTTAGCCTCTACTTTGTCAATATTGGTTCTTGTTGTAAACCTTTTAAAGGCAACATGTACTGAATGGAAGGTTGAAGAGAGTCCAAACAAAAGCAACCAACGAAACAAAATCCTAACTATGATTCCTAGGGTCATGCAACTTGGTTGTTCTTTCTAGATATGCCACAGTATCGTTTGAGCAAAGCAAAGCAAAAAATATGCGAATAAACGATAAAACAAACAAATAAAGGTTTAAGGGTCATGCAACAATGTTTCTGCCCCTAACATGCTATGGACAGGCTGTACAGAATAAATAAAAGAGACTATGAGATCATATTTAAGCCATTAGACATGCAGCAAACTCACAGCCGTAGCAACAAATGTTGCGGCCGTGAAAAATATAGTTACAAAACATGCGGCCGTGACAATAATATAAGGTAACCATGAAGAACATAATGAAAAACTCACGGCTGTGACAACTAAAAGTTGCAGCCATGGTTTTTAAGGGTACAGAAAGGGTATAAACATTGCACAAGGCTTAAAATAAGCTCAAATGAATAGGATATATACAACAGAGACTATAACCTATTGGTTCTAAGTTAGATCTACTATCCTTTATCCTCTATACAAGTAATAACTCTAAACAGAATATACAAGATATCAAAATAAATCACAGAATGCTTAAAACACATTTTCATGTCACTGGTCTCACAAAACCTCACGGCCATAGCAAAAAGATGTGGCCGTTATGTTTGTAGGTCTACCAAATAGAGAGAAATGGGGGATACATAATGGAGACCATGGCCCATTTAGTCTAGGCCAGATATGCCATCCATTTCTCATCAAGAACATGGACTATGATACAAAATATGCCAAACAGAATAAAGAGAAGACAGACATTAAAAATAAAGGAATAACAGAAAGTTTTTAAAACGGTTTTCATGCTTTTAGCCTTACAAGAACCTCACGGTAGTGACAACATGATGTTACGGCTATGAGGAACAAAGGTAGAAAAAGTGTCGGCCTAATGTACAGAGCTCACGGCCGTTATTATAGGTTTAAGAAAACACACAGCCGTGACATTGAAAGGTCATGGTTGTCATATTTTAATAACTACAGAACATATAGAAAGAAAGGTGCATAGAATGGAGACCATGACCCATTTGATCTAGGCCAGATCTACCATTCGTTACCCAATAAGAAGATAAACTGAGGTACAAAAAGGAGAAAATGCTAAACAGAGTAATAAAAGGAGATAAAACCTTGAAATAAACAAATATCAGAGTGTTTTGAAGAGAGTTTTCATGTTTTTAACCTTAGAACAAATGTCACGGCCGTAACAATAGAATGTTGAGGCTGTAAATAAATAAAGCAAAAATATATCGGCCATGTGCAAAAAGTTTACGGCCATGACATAAAAAGGTTGCGACCGTCATGTTTCAGAATCTCAAAAAACTTTTGAAGTGCTCAGTGTGCTCGTGAGCATCAAAATAGAATAGAAACGACTATAAATATATGAAATAGAGAGATATGGATACACTATTTATAATGAAAAACTTGAAGGAACAATATTTACATCAAAATAAATGATAAATAAGCAATAAAATGGCAGAAATCTTATCTACGACACCCTCGAGGGAAGAAGATGAGGGTTTATAGAATAGTCGTGGTCCCTAAGATTACCTCATGTGAATATCCACCTCGTGTGGCCGCTCGAGGTGACAATAGGCTATCTCCAAGCCAATACGAGCTCTACGAACTCCTTCAACGCAAGCAAGGACATGAACGAGGCTCGAAAAGTGTGGAATGGATGGGAGAATGTTGGGTGGGGGTATATTTGGGTAGAGCTTGGACCTCTAGGTTTTTCTTCCTCTTGTTCTGCTTGGAAACATCACCTATTTATAAACCAGAAGAGCAACACAGATCCTCTCTGAGATGCTGCCACCTATCCAAAAAGAGATAATAGTGACGGCCGCTACCTTTTTGCTTTTTCACAGTGATTGTTGCCACCTTTATGGTGGTAAAAAGGACAACCGCGACTTTTTAAAGTCGCAGCTTGGATAAAAAAGCGGCAGCCGTGACAAAAAAAAGTCACGGCATGGTTTAGGGTTTGCAAAAAGGTAACGACCGTGACACAAATGTCACGGCCTGAGGGTCTTTAGGGTTTTTTCTTGGATTTTGAGCCATATTCGTGATTCTACTTGCTTGGGAGTATTTTTTAGCATGATTCTCATATTTTCGTCATTGGAGCCCATTCAAGATGGATGCCTAAGATTTAGCTTGGTCAGATTGAGGTGTCTATAGTAAGGAATTTGAAAAATTCCCAAGGGTTTGAATAACTCATCTATCCTTCGAGGCTAGCTCGGTCTTGAGATTAAAGTAATCTCGAGAATTAGAAAAATTCCAAAGGGTTTGAATAAATCATTCGAGGCAAATCGGCCATGTGTTTAGAATAATCTCAAGAATTGGAAAACTCCCAAGGATCTGAATAAAATCATCTATCTTTTGAGCACAGCTCAGCTATGAGGTTTGAATAGTCCCCAAAGTTTGAATAATTCCTAAGGTTCTAGTGACCTAAGTAACACTAATGCTAGTTTGGCCAGGGGACTAGGGCAGTTCAAAAATTTAAAAGGCTATTTGGGATCAATCCCCAAGGGCCAGGATGTATGCTAACCTTACAAACATACATAAAATAGACTAGGTGTAAAAGAAGGGAAGATATATCTTTAAAGAATAAGAAAGGACCATGGAATACAATGTAAATATAGAGGGATTTTTCATTAATAAGTGAAATTTGTAGAGTACAAAAGGTGGAGCCCGGCCTTATAATAGAACTTTTAACTAAGGCTCAAAACATAGAAAAACTACAAAAAGGAAAAAAAAGAGCATAAATAGAAAGATGGTCCTTTAAACTGAGGCGTTGTTTGCGTCGCCCTAGATGAGTATCACTTCGTTCTAGGTAGTCAATAGATTTAGAAGGCTACTAGGAGTGTCCTAACCCTCAAAGGATGGCTAGGTCAAGGGATCTGTCAATAGGGCCAGGTCCACAGCGGTATTAGAGGCCGACCCAAGAAGAGTGAGGAGCTCTCTCCATAAAGGGGAGTCTTTAGGAACCACGACCTTTATCAAGGCGTCCATGTCGCTGATGGCAAGGAGCTCAACGCGGATGGAGAGAATTTCTCCCATGAATTGTTGATCATCCTTGTTCCACCTTTGTTATTAGAACTCATCATCTCAGTCACTATGAGTTGCCTCCAAGTCAGCCTGGATCTTTTGGAAGGCCTCTTCCTTAACCTAAGAAGTGTCTAGCCTGCTGCTCAAATCCTAGACTTCTGCAGTCAAGTCGTGGACCTTGGCCTTTGCTATGTAGAGATTGTCCTCTACGACTAGGACCTTCTCTTTTAAGGACTACCTCGAGGTGACCTCGTGGATATGGGCCACCTTGACCTCCTTAAGTTTTTTATGATCTAACTCGAAATCCCTCTCAATTATGCAGAACTACCGTGCTAGCTCTTTCTGTCAATCGTGGAGAAGGCCGACACACTCGAGATGCTGCAAAAGGAGATAAAGAAAGATTTATCAATGAAAGGGGTGAAAGAGCTAACCCCAAAAACTTTGAAAGAGTGTGGGTGAAGAGACTTACCCTAACACTGAGCTACACAACTCAGAGAAAGAAATTGCGAGTGCCTAATGGTGGAAGTCATTGATGCCGATGCCCCTCCAGGGTATCATGAGCCTTTTAACCCTCTTGGGGGTTTGGGACGCCAGTAGTCGAGCCATCTATTCATATGAGATGACATCTTTTATGGGCTTAGGCCTCCTACGATGGCATCGCAGAAAGTCAGCAGGAGGCCCTTGCTTTAAGTGGTCAATGAAGAAGCTTATTCGCAAAAGGCGAGCTGAGGAGGGAACCACCTCAGTAAAGGGAACCGATGCAATTGCAGGTACAGGTGCTAGTCCAAGAGAAGGATCCAATGCCACCCTAGTGTTGGAGTCTGGGCTGAATGATGAAGAGGCGCCTTCGAGGGCGCCTTACAAAAATTGAATCGGTGTGAACGTGAGGCTTGGTGGAAGACATGGCTTGTTTGGTTAGATCTGGATGAATGGTGTTGAAGAACAAGGCTTGGTGCCTAATGGTATGCATGTAGCTAAGCATATAGTCCAAAAGCTCAATTATCAAGCACCTTGTTAAATTGCCAAAGCTTGCTTGACTTTGTTCACATTGGCTTACCACGTTGCTGAGCTGCTAGACTAGACTCTAAGAACATACAAGAACAAACGAGATTAGTACAGATATAAAAAAATAAAGAACTAAATGAATAGAGCATATGCAGGTGAACCGACCTAGATTATCGAGTACCTTAGATGAGCTCAGCCCAAGATCCCCACATGGTCTGCCCGAACTCAAAAATCGCTTCCTACCAGGATGAAATCATTAGTGTGCTTAATGGAGTCGAGGAGGTCATGATCTAGCCTAAGGTTGAGCTACCTATGGAGAAGGTAGTGAGTGAAGTAATCTTACTTGTGGCCAAGAGTATAACAATAGAAGATTTTTTTGATATTAAGATTCAACATAAAGCAATAGTTGATCTCGGCCACGCCCATGACTATATGGAAAAAATTGATCGAAACTTAAAAGGGAGAAGTCGACACTGGTCAAGCATCTCACAGAGAAGGTAGTTGAGGGGAAAGTGAACTCCACCCTGCACCACAAAGACAATGGGGAAGGAAACTTTGTTTCCGCTCCTGAGGATTATCTCCTCAGGTTCGAATACCAAGCCCTAAAAGAGCTTATATTTCTTTCCAACTTGTCATAGAATCAAATTGAGACCGAGGGAGAGATGTTATATTTAGCTCAAAAGGAAGTGAGGGCAGAGGGGGTGTCGATATCTTTGACAAATTTTCCCATCATATATTGTAGTATTTAACTAAGAAAAAATCAACTAGAGAACACAAAGTGTGGATTTGAAAGTCTCAAATCAACTAGATTTAGGAAAAGGAAAAGAAAAAGCTCTTCAACTAACTAGTAAACAGCCACATGGGTCTAAAATAAAGAAGAATATGGGACTTACAAGGGTTCGATTGAGTATAGTAGTGCAAAAAGTTGATGGCAAAAGACGGCAATGCACAACAAGATATTGGCGGCTCACGAAAGCATAGCAGGCAGTAAGGAATGCCTCTAGCCGAGTATGGGGCACGAGATCGTAAGTAAATGATCAAATGAGAAAAAGGCGGCCTTTTTTACATATGGAGGAGACCAATCGGCATGGGTGCCCAACAATCACCTTGGGGAAGTGAAAAGACACTTGCCAAACCTTTAGGAATACGTGAGTGTCGAACTAGGACCTACTGGTGTGTGACATGTGGCATGGATGAAACGATGCCTTAAGTGCTTTTGATACTGAGTAGTCAAATCTGAATGACAATTTTAATATTGACCAAACAATCGAAGAAGACAGAGAAGCTCTCAATCTCCTCCAAGCTCAATGAACGAGAGTTGATAGGCAAATAAATGGGGAGGGATCCTATAGGGACCCAGTCTCTCTTTATTCTGAGGATTAATTAAAATTTGTTATGAGACTTTCGGTGGAAAGTGGTAAAGTGTTTATATTTGTGAAAGAATTAAAATTCGATCATGATAAATTGTGGATGATGATAATTGTATGCTTGGTAATACATGAGAACAATTATTATGAGTTGTTTCGGTGAGTTTTGAGGTGGTTGGATCAAAATTCAATATATATATATATATATATATATTCTTTTTTCCTGAATCAGCTTTAGTGAAGGCACTCGAGTGGTTATGGGTCCGCTCAAGCGGACTGTCGGCAAACAACTCTTTAAGCTACATCATGGTTTTTAATTCAAATAAAGTTTAGTTTCCATTAATTTTTGGACTCGATTTTGTTTTAAAGTTTTTTTTGAGTCTCTTGACTACTTATATCGTGAGGTTTTATTGTTACTTTTTCGAGGTATGACAAATTGGTATCAGAGCTCTAAATTCAAAAATCTAGGTGTAGTGGGAATGGTTGATCCATTGTGTGAGAGTTTGCATTGATGTGTAACATTTATACATTGGCGTGTTTGGATGATATATCTACGAAGTGATTTGATGTTTGCATGTTATGTGGTGTATGGGTATGGAGGTTGGATCTTTGGGATGATGTGTCTTGCTTTTGGGTGTCCAGTCAATTAGTTCGGAGTTCAAGTTAGAAAGACTTTTGGTTGATGTCCGTTCTAACGAGAAATCCAAACGAGTTACCCGAATTGGTGTGTTATTCCTAAAGGTTCTCCTCGATATGTGGCTATATGTCAACGTGATGTGACTTGATAATGACCAGTGTGTTTATGTGGTTTTAGAATGTATGGTTGGGTTAATATTGTTGAGTTTTATAATGCCCTTTATATAGAAGTTATGCCTATAGAGCTAAGGCGGGGTCATGATCGGAGTTGTGGCATGGGTTATGGCAGTACAACCCGATTTTTGTTGATTACTATGGGGGTAAACTCATGGGTTGAGTGTTGATCGCTTTTGTGCATAGTAAAATTTGCTTGCATGCTATTATAACTGCACCAGTTGGTGTTAGCATTAGTTAGTTGCCTGCTGTATTATCAGGGTTTTGTCCTGGTGCTATTAAGACATTGATAATTGTTTAGTCTTTTGTTGAGGAAGTATCGTATGGTGTAGTAACTCCCGGAGGTGAGTTGTATTACTAGTAACCTATGATTAGGTGTGGTAGGGTGTTTGAGACTCCTCGAAGATTACTTGTTGTGATTGGATTGTACAATAGTGGTAATACCCCTCTATTAAAGTCCTAATGTGATATTGTTTGGGTGTGTTGAAGATTATGTACGTCATGAGCCATGCTATGTCTTGAGTCGTGTACTCAAGAATGGGGCATGGATGGGAACATAATATATGGGAGCATAATAATCACTTGCTTAGAATATTTTAAATTTCTAAACTTAAACAATTTTGGGGGTATCTCTTGCTCTGTGAGGTGTTATTAGTAGTCATAGTGATGTCTTGTTGTTTTGAAAGCTTGCTTAATAGCCCTTATGTCCTTTCCCTAGCTTGTTGCTAAATTATGCTCCTTAATGAAATTCGGGAGTTGAGTTATAGATGTGTAGCTCAGAGATGTACTCGGTGGGCTAACAATGAAGTTGTAGAGATATTGGAATGTGTGTTGGTTTTGGTTACGATTCTGATACGTGACGGTTGTAGGTCCTTTGGGAATTTTGTGGGAGTAAAGGCTTGTGATTTTGATTGTTATCCTTATGGTTAGGAGGTTATGCTCGGGAGCTGTAATTAGTGAGAACATGGTTGTGTGCCTAGGTGAGGTTGAGATATGGATATTGTCAAATCTTTTTACGTAACAACGCTGTCACTTTGGTATCTTCCTTACAAGTGGTACCATGATAGATGTGTTGATGTAGTTGACTCGGTTATTTTAGAATGGTACATCGGTGGGTGTGATGTTCCTTGAAGGGATGGTGGTTGTTTGTGTTCAGATCTAAGGCGTAGATGTGGTTATGTTGTATTACCCTTAGGGGTGAAGCATGGAGTAGTAAAGTTGAGCAGTATACTTTAATAGTTTGAGTGGCCTAGGATCGGCATGTGAAATCCATTAGATTTAAACAGTATACTGTCGTTCTTATGCTCGAACAATAGAGTGTTGATGATGTTTGTATAGTCGTGGGAGTGATGGGTAACTCCGAATGAGAAGTCTTAAATTTGGCCTTCCTCGATTAAGCACCTTACGTTTTCTTTGTAGATGTACCTAAGCAGTAAGCTTGAGGTTGTAGTGTGGATGTTATTTATCTATTGGGAGTCAGGTTAGTGTAACACAACCTTGTGAGGTGAAGCCTTGGCATGATGTGAATGTGTGGTGTTATGCTTTTATGTATACTTGGTGATGAACTTGTAGATGTGTAAGTCGCATTGTCTGGGGTATAAGGAAGTCAATGGTATTCAGTGTGTATGAGCGGGGTTTGAGTGTGAGAACTATGTATGACGATTGGTATAATTATTGTGATTAGGGTCGACAACATCTGGTACATTGAAGTTTAATGTTATTGTAAGGATAGGTGGATAGTGTTCTCCTAAGTCGAGTATTTAATGGGTACCCTAGGAGGTGATGGTGTTGAGTGGGAGTCTCCGGTTGACCTTTTAATTTCTCTAGGCAGAGAGAGAACTATCTCGTAGGTGGTCATCATGTTTGGGTTATTTTATCCTTATTGGATGTGAATGTCGAGACCTTTTTGGTGGATTCTTAGTTTGGCAATTATTTGAGAAGATTAAAATCTCCAAAAACCTTATACCCTTATTGTGGTTCTTTTGTTTGTGCCTTGTGAATTTGTAGCATCGTGATCGTGTGAGTATAGGATTGGTTCTACGTAGCTTTTTGGTAAAGATTTGTTTATTCTATCCTATGAGTTATGAGTGTTCGGGTTGTGTCCCTTGAGATGTCAAGTTGGTAAACTTGGAGCACATGTCCCTTTTCTAAAGGAATAGTTAGTATTGAGGAATACAATTTACTTCTGCAGTAATAAATCAAAGATTGTTGATAGCTATATGATGCATGTTCTAGCTAGTACAGGGATATTGATATCCTTAGCGCTTATCAAAATAAGATTCTTGCTGAAGTTTATGTGATCGTGTTATTCACCTTGTGGGACCTTGGTAGTCCGTTCTGAGTTTCAGTTTGTGTTTTGTTTGGCGTTTGGAACTGCTCATTTTTCTCGAAATTGCTGTTCAATTACCCGCATATGGTAAAGATACAAGTTGAGTGCAAGCGAGCTGGAGATTATTAAGAGAATGTGGCTTAGACGTGAATCACAAGGAATTTGAATTTGAAGATCTTTCGTCGGTTTAGCCTCTTAGAACCAACCTATTTGTCTATATTGGAGCATGAAAGTTTTATTTGTATAGAGAAGGAGTTCCCTTGTAAGGATGCTTTGATTCTATTTATAAAAATGTGAGGGAGGTTGTGATCCCATTAATCTTGATGATGTTGTGTGACAACTTAGTATGAGTACGTTGAAGGATTAAGTGTTTAAGTGCGAGCATTGGAAGGACAAGGTAACAGTATGCCAATCGAGTTGTGTGGTTCTTTTGTACTTGGTCTTGGGTGGATTGAGTGCCTTGGTGGGTAATATGTAAAATGAATATATTAGGTACAAGAGGCGTATCTTGGTTCAATTGTTGGGTTGGAATGTTATGAATGGGTTAAGTGGTGTTGGTGAGTGATTTCAAAATTATGTGTTAGTACTATCCAGATAGAGAATTGTTATACGTGTGGTACGAATATAAAAGAAAGACGCGGGTGTAAATGCATGTATTGACGAATGGGATGGTTGATGACTATTTAGAGTTTAATAACCGACTAAGTGTGGAATGTTGTGAATTCGAGAGGCAGATGTACGTGTTATAAGTATGAGTTAATACCAAATTGGATTAATTGCGATTGATTAGAAATTGACTAATCGATTAAGAGTCAAAGGTTTGATTGTAAAACGTGAGATTACGTATATGTATTATATTGTAACGAGTAATGTGGTTTGGATTCAGGTGGGTAAGTATATACCAATGGAATGTTTAGCTTGTGTGGCACTATTAATCATGCAAATTAAACGTTAAACGTTTGCTTAGCCTACATGGCGTATTTAGCCTAGGTGGCTCATTAAGTTCACATGGCGGTATTACTCTTAATTGTCATAATACCAGGGTGGTAATTTCAATTGTATGGAATCTTGGTCTTGATAGTGATGTGACACCTAGTAATTCAATGAAGTGAGAATTGTGGATGTGTGGGTTGAGGAACATATTGAGGATCAGTAGAGGGGGAAGTTTTAGATGGAATGTTTGCTAATCATAAAAAGAAAATGTGTTCTTTAGAATTTTCTATGAGTTGAGGAAGTTCCTTTCTCTATAACCAGATGTTTATCTTCTCTGCTCGGAAATGACCATCTCTTCGACTTTAATGGCAGTGCTATTGACGTATGTGGAGTGATGATGTGATTTAGAGTTCTGTAGTCATCAGTCGATCGTGAGGGCTTGAACAAGATTTTGGGTATGGTGCGTGTGAGTCCTTGTGAACGATGTCAAAGCTTGGCAATGTGTATTTTGGCTTACATAAGTAGTCCATGGTGTGTGTTTTGAGAATGGGATGAGCAAGTTTGTGGCAGTTCAAATGGGAATCTTGGTCCTTACGAATAAAGAGTAGGGAGTGTTTGAAACCAGTCCCGGTTGGGGATTAGTTTCATGTTATGCGAGTGATCGCTTCGAGTTGGACACGTTTGATGTGAGTTACGTTTCGGCCTCGGTGGAGAGAGTTGAACATCGGTCCGACAACATGTGGATCACCTTAATGTTAGTGAGACCCCTTTCTCGCAAAAGCAGATGGTATAAATGCTTATCTCCCGAAGACATGTTTATGTTGCGATGCGTCAATCTTAGGTGTGAGATGTATTAGTATCTCAATCGTTGAACGACTTTGCGTAGTCTAGTTTTGGAGATTGTTGATGGTTGAAGGAAAGGCAGTTGACTCGAGGCCTAGTGTTAAATTTCGAGAACAAAATTTTCTAAGGGGGAAGTTGTAGGGACCCGGTCTCTCTTTATTTTGAGGATTAATTAAAACTTGTTATGAGACTTTTCAGTGAAAAAGTGGTAAAATATTTAAATGTGTGAAAGAATTAAAAGTCGATGATGATAAATGATGGATAATGATAGTTGTACGTGTCATGCCCCAATCTCTGGCCCATGTGAAACACCCATAAACAACCATACATGATACCTAACCTGAGAATATGCTCTCAATTTAAACCATACATGCATTATATATAAACGCCAAACGGCAACATTACAAGGCTCCAACGCCCGAAAAACATGTTATAAGCATACATGTAAAAAGCTAACAAAAAGGAAGACTACAGCTCTTCCACCTCTTCAGCACATGCAGATCAACCTCCATGACCGGTACCTGAAGAAAAAGAAAATCACACACCGTGAGCCAAAGCTCAGCAGATCCTAAACAACATATGCGATATAAGCTAAACATGCTCGATAAACAAGATACAATTTTTGACTATCTTTCAAGCCATAAAAATAGTTTGAAAACAGTTTTAGATCACGACTCACCAGAGCCAGAAAACCATTTTCACATGCAAGGGAATGCGAGGATAAAAACCATTTGTCGACTCATCAGAGTCTTAAAAACAAATCTAGTATTACGACTCCCGCAGGCCGTTAATACAGTGTTTCGACTCCCGCAGGCCGATAATATAGTTTTAAGAAAATTGGTCTATCCGTCCCAAAATGCAATACATGCAATCCATGAAACATATGCCTCCTCAGGACATCATTTCAGCCTTTGGATATAACAAACACACACAAATGCCTTGTCAGGACCTTGTTTCAGCCGACAGAGCACACATATCGGCTCCCACGACCTACCTCAACACTGGCTTTCACAGCCTATGTCAACCATCGGCTTTCACAGCCTACCTCATCCACTGGCTCTCATAGCCTACCTCAACACCGGCTCTCACAGCCTACCTCATACATCCACACACGCACACATGCATCATCAATCAGGATTTACATCTACTGGATCACA
>JAUMHN010401578.1:0-15763 GCA_032360265.1 Heliamphora ciliata
AAAAAAGCATCCACCGAACAGCGCTGTTAGTTACGGGTTGGGGCTGAGTTGTTCTCTCTTTCTATAGTGTTCTCCTAGGTTCTCAGATGTTTAACGCCAAGTGAAAGGAGAAGAACGGGGGAAGGGTTGTTTGGCGCTGAACAGGGAATGGTCTCGGGATGTGTTTTTATTACATTATTTATTTTTATTTTTTTGTAATTCTTTCTACAATGGCTCCTCAAGTTAGCCAACATTTTAATCTTAATTAATTCCAATTTATATTATTATATTTTCAAACATAACAGAATGTATCTTTAGAAATCACATTCGTTAATTTAATTAAACCAAAATAATTAAATACAACGTACCGGGCCTCTACAGGATGGGCCAGGCCAGCCCGAAGCACTCCCGCCAGGAGCCCGAGCCCTAGCCTGCCGGCCTGAAGCACACCCGCTAGGAGCCCGAGCCCAAGCCCGCCCACTTTGGCCTGTCCCAACCCTACACAAAAACAAGTCGTTAGGCCCGGCCCGGCCCAGATGCCTCTAACGATCACAAACATCGAACGGACGGCCCAAATCATTAATGTTTGAAAATGAAAGGCCGAGATTAAGTGTCTGTTGGGGCCAATCCGAGCCCAGCCCAACTGCTAGTGTTTGCTTTTTTTAAAAAAGAAAAATTTATATATTTTTTTCTATAAATTGGGCCCCTTTTCTCTCAAATTTCATTCACAAATCTCTCTACTCTCTCTATTCTCTATTCTCTAATTTTATTTTGATTTAAAAAATTATAATTTTTTATTTTATTTATGAATTCAAATATATTTTTTGTTGATGAAAAAGAAAATATTTTTACATTTCTACCTGGTGGTTCTAATCCCACTCTCCCTACTCTTATTCCTAATCCACCCACTAGTTCATCAACATCTGATACTGTATCTGCATTTGTAGATTCATTTAGCAAAAAGGTTTCAATTGTGTAGAAATTTTTTGAAATTTTTTTTTAAAAACATACTGATGGCACCGTATTTGTTAAAACAAAATATAAAATTTGTAATAAATTTCTTTTGAGTAACATATCGAGTGGCACTAGCCACGTACGTAAATATTCTTATAGTCACCTAAAAATGCATCTCTTAATCTCACCACACAAATGCAGATAGGTAAGGGTCAAACTGGTAATATTACTAATTTTTTATATGATCCTACATGCACACAAAATTATGTTGTTGATTACATAATATAACAGGAACAACAATTTTTAATGAGTAAACAACCGGCATTTGAATATATGATACAAGGCGCATTTTTCTCTCAATTACAACGTTTTTCTAAAAATACTACTAGAAATAGAATTTTACAACGATTTGATAAAATTAAAACCAGGTTGATAGATTTATTTAAAAATTTTAAAGAAAAAAATTTATTTAACTTCTAATTTATAAACTATTAGAAATGCTATAGAATATCAATGTATTACAGCATATTTTTTAAATAATAATTTGAATTTATGTAAAAAAATATATTTAAAACTATAAAATTTTTCTATACCGGTCATTCTTTAGGTGTAGTTATTAGACAATAACTAGTTTCGTAGGGCATTGCATCAAAAATATTTTCTATTACTTTAGATAATATTTCTTATAATAATGAATATGTTATGTGAGACCTCGAACCGTTTTATTTTAAAATGTTTAAATGTTGATGGGAGTAAAAATTAAAATTTGATCTTGATGATATTTTAGGTCAGTGTTTTGAGCTTAGATACACATGGAAGACATTTTCGGGAAAGAATATGAGATTCTAATGGATGTTCGGACAAAAATATATGAAAAGTGTGTGAAGAAAAGTGGCATACCTTTACTAATTTTGTTATAACATTTTATAAAAAATGAATCCTGTCATGAGGTTTGAACCATTGGAAAGTAGACTTCCGAAACTTCAATTTGAGCATAAGAACAACCCTATTTGGAGTTCAGATGATGGAGATATGCTTGTTCGAAGTCAGACCAACAGTGCAGTCGCGTATACCAATCGAGCAGTCTTTAGACAGATCAATCGGTCTGTCTCGGGCAGAGGCTTTATGTTATGAGTTTTTAGTTGGTTTTCTCATTCTCTCTTCTCTCTTCTCTCTCTAAAGTTGAGGGGTGATCTAGGGTTTGGGTTTTGGAGCTCCTTGGAGCTTTCTATGTTCATTGGGGGTCGAGATCTCTCCGTTTCCTTGAGCGTGCTACTGTTGGAGAGCTTGAATGTTCATTAGAAGCTCCTCCGTGGTTGCGCGTGTTGAACTTTGGTGAATTAGAGCTCACTAGAGGCTTGATTCTTGATGGTGGAACGTATATAAGGCAGGATTTAGACTAATTTATGTAGAATTCCTTGATTTGTGTTGAATTTTTGGAAATTTAATTGATATCTAAGAAAACCCTAAATTTTTCTTTGTTGAAACTAAGAACCTCAACCATAAATATAAGTTGGTGCGGTTAACATTCTGGAGATATGAACGTTAACATGATACCTGAATGTTTATTTGATGTATAGAACCAATGAATTCTTGTATGAGTTGAATGTGATGAATCAACTTTGAAACCCTAACTTTTTAGTTGAGAAATGAAGATTTTTTACAAACCCTTGTGCCCCGAGGGAGATTTTTGAATAACTTTTACTATTTTTAAAGATTATTTCTTTACCTGAAATGTGTTGAAAGGTACTAAAAATCTTTTTAAGTGTTGAAAATCAAGTTTTTAGCTTGAAAAAGAATCTGAAGCAGGACGAATCGATAAATCGATCGATCGATCTATCGAGCGGTCTTTTGATCCTCTCAGTTCTCTTGTGCAGGCAAGAGACTGATCGATCGGTTTTCACCGATCGATCGGTCTGGGCAGCTTTCAAAATTTTTGGTATTTTGTTTAAAAGACTTGGCTTTTGAAAATCGTGACCCTAGTTTTGTAGACTACTCTTTTACAATAATTGAACCCTTGATTGGGCACATTTTGTAAGTTTTTGAACTTGTTGTTTGTTTTCCTTTAAATCGTGTCGATTAAGATAAGTTTTGGTGGGTTTTGATTTATAAAATGGGTATTTGAGGGTTGTGGTTTGACATGGATGTCACTTAATATTCCAAGCATTCGAAAGGAAAAATAGGTTTCAAACTTATCTATATATGCATATGATGGGTGCATTCCTTTTCCTTCAAATGATATGATCACTATTGAATTAATTTTGTGTTGGTACTTTATGAAGTTGGTAAATGAAATGTGAATTATGAGAAATTATATATTGATGTTATGATGCATGTGACATGAAAGGAAACTTGAATACTCAAACAACGTTTGATTTGAAAATGAAATGAAAAATTGGAAATTGGAATCGAAGTGACGACAATATGTGAAAATGATTACGAGAGGAACCAGTTATGGGTTGAACTCCTGAATTTGTGAAAATAAAAGAAATTAACAAATAATGAACCATATAGATTGATGTGGATTAAGTTGGGCTTGTACAGCTCCGCGGTTAAAGACCAAAAACTTGCGTAAAATGGGAACCACATGCCCTGGGGTTAGCCCCTGAAATGTGTTGTGTCATGATGAGTTATAGAGTAACCCATTCCACAATGGCTTCGTGTAACCTATTAAGGGCGAATGGGGCAATGTTTCTATAAACTGCATCCGACACCGGTTCATTAGTTGTGAAACAGTTTTGTAAGAAACCGAGTATTGAGAAAGAAAAATGGATAATGGAAATTAACGGAATATTTTGAAAAAAGGCTCAATGAATGAGAAATACAAAATAAAGAGTTGATGTTATAATGAATGAATAAATGAATGGGATAACTTGTTGTGCGTGGATGTGTGCGTGTTAACGAATAAGGAATGGATGAAACTTGTATTTTTACTTCAGTTGCACCCATCACACCTCACAAATCATGCATAATACTTTAGTTAGTCTTTATCTTACGAGCTCTGGCTCACGTATGTGTACTAAACCATTTCAAATTTCGAGAATCAGGGGCGATACCAGGGCAAATGATGTATTTTGGGAAAGGCTAGAAGAAAGATCTAGTGTCTCTTTTGTATTTTGTGTTAAGTTTGTACATAAAGTTAAGTGGATGATTGTAGTGATATTATTTTTGTAAATAAACTCTCGAAAACTCAAAGTATATGTTTGGAATTTTATATTTACGTATGATATGAGAATATGGTTGCTTAAAGAAAATAATTTATTTTTCCTAGACAAGTTTTGAACTCAAACCTATAATGAAACGAAAGTTATTGTTGATGACCTTTATGCGGGACGGTTTGAGGGTTGGTTCACGGGTCCCCGGGGTTCGGGGCGTGACATGTTAACTATTTAAAATGTAATTTACAGCTTTCATTATCTGCTTCTTTATTTTATGTTCGTTATTCGGCACATATTTTAAATTTAATTGTTGAAGGACTTAAATATTACAATAACTCTCTTGAACGAATTAGGCTAGCAATAAAATGTATAAATTATAGTACAAAAAGAGTTGATATGTATAGAAAAATATGTCAACAAGAAAATATAAAATTTAAAAAATTACAACATGATGTAAAAATTAGGAGGAACTCGACATATAATATGCTACAACTAGCAATAAAACAAAGAAAAGAAATTAATTTATTTTTTGAAATGAATATGAAAACTAATTTTACTCCACTAATGCCTAGTGATTGAAATAATTTAAATGTATATAAAAAAATTTATAAAGTTTTTGATAAAACAACCAAATTATTTTCTTATATTTATACTCCTACTACTCTATTAATTTTATTGTAATTACAAAACAATTATTGCAATATTTGATGAATTTTTAATCAATGTAAATTATTATCAGATGATATTTAGTATGAAAGATAAATTTAATAAATATTATAATGAAATAATACATATTTTTATAGTAACATCAATGAGACCTGATTTCGTTTCTTTTCGTTATATATATATATATATATATATGTGTGTGTGTGTGTGTGTGTGTGTGTGTGTGTGACGTGTTAGTTTTTGCTCCATCGTAGTTGAACAGCATGTTTTATGTGTTTTTATCATTATATGTATGGTAAGTTGTTTATCCTTAAACAATTTCGGTTGTGTTTGGTTGGTGGCAGTAGCATCTCAATCGACTAAGGGGGTGAATTCAGTCGATTGGATGTTCTGCGTGGTGGTTCAGTCGACTGAGTTTTTGTACGGGACTGAGCCGATAAATAACCACCTTATGTTAGATATTTTTAAGACCTAGCTTCTTGAGTAAGTTTTCTTTTCCTTCACCTTCTCTCTAGACTTTTAGGAGGCCGAGCTTGGTTTTTGTCGATTAGTTAGTGGATCCTTGCTATCCACGCTGTAGGCTTCGCATCCATCCAGACGGAATCTCGTTTTAACTAAGTTTAATTTTTGAGGCGTCGAGTTTTGACTCATCGAGGTAGAATCCTAGACTATGTTATCGTTAAGGAGTGCTACGTATAGTTATACGCTTTTCTACCGATTAAAAATGCTTTAAAAGTCATATTTTATGTTTAAACCTTGTTTGTTCGGATAAAAAGCATATTTTGCTCATTTGTTAGTTTATTACATGATATGGACTTGTGGATGTTCATGGTTTTCAAAAAGGTGGTTTTGAAAATGGAGGGTTTATAAAAATCTTGTATTTTTTGAGGTTTGGAGCTAACCATCGAGGTTGAGTCTCAGTTATTCTAAACGTTTTGATAAAACGGTGGAAACATTTTTGAAAATATTTTTGATTGATCTCCATATTTGATAGATGATGTGGCGGTTGGCCATTAGATCTTTATCCATATTTTATTGTATAATTGTGAAAATATTTTTGTAGTCGAGTTGTGGGTTGGCTTTTAAATGATTCTATAGATGTGCCGGGATAGCAGGTGTATTGGGCACGATTTGCTTCTCGGTGGAAGTTTGGAAACCTGCTCAGAAAGGTGCTCCGTGCCTTCGGGTTCATCCCCGTAAACAAAGTGGAGGGTGCTTTGTCCCCTCGGGTTTTGGGCCCGTAAATTAGGTGGTTTACGTTATTGTGACTCCGTATAGAACTTGTCATTACCTAACAGGTCTTAAATGATTCAGGGATTGGTAATGGGTAGGAGTCTATAGTTGTTACCTCTGTCCCTAATGCGACGGAATCGGTACATAGGAATCATTTCTCGGCTGTGTGATCCGAGTGAAAAATAACATTTTGGTTACTGCTTTTCTTTAACTGTTAAACGTTGTTTGCATTGTTGAAATTCTTGCTCTTGAGGATGAAAAACTATTTTGAGACTTGTGTAAGTCAGATGGAAAATTTGGGGTTTTAAAACCATTTTTAGGCTCATGCGATTGAGTAAACTTTATACTATGTGACTGCATATCCTGTTTTACTGCATCATAGTCTGTTTTTATTTGGCTTCGGCTCACGTAGTGTGATTAGTTGAAATCTTTTTCAAGTGTTGATGATCACGAGGAGTTGATCTAGAAGTGCCCGTGGTGGTGAAAGACTTGAATAGTTTTTCTTTTTGTTATGAAACATGTATTCCTACACGTGACGCCTATTTCTGAAGGCATATTTTGTAAGCCTTGAGGCGATATATTATGCATGTATAGAAAAGTATGTATGCTGTATTGAGAGATGAACCTTAGGTACTTCCAAATGCTGTATTTTGGTTGATTGCTTTACAAGTAAAAACCTATATTTTGTTAAAAAAGTGTTTTAGTAGGCTTTTCACGTGACCCTGAATTTTAGGGTGTGATAGCTTCAATACTAGATCATAGGAATAAAAATATTGATTTACAATATTTTTTAGAAAATATTTATGGTAATACAAACCAACTTGAAGTAATAAATGAAACATTTAAAAATTTATATGATGAATATAAAACTAAAATAATACATCAATCAACACAACCCGTGATTAAGACTTCATTTCGAAGTCATAACAGTGATTGGTTATAATAAAAACTATGTGACTTTCTAAGATTCATGGGAGTTCTATAATAGAATTCTAACGTTATTTTGATGATGTAGAAAATTTAGATGAAGATAATTTTGATATTTTATAGTATTGAAAACAACACGAGGTGTTGTGGTTAGTATTATCTGCGATAGCTCGTGATATATACTTGTTAGGGTTGGTATACTGAAAATTATGTTTTTAGTATTTAATTTTAATAAAATTAATTTTCTATTTTATGAGAATCTTTGAGCAATATATGTATATATCATTTCTTTAATATTATGTATGGATGTCCTTTATTCTATATGGTATTTAATTTGGTATGTAAAGTACGGCTTGCACACAGAAGATCAGATTTTAGGTTCTTATAGAATATAAGTTTTATGTTTACAGTTTAGATGAAAATGAACATACCATCGGTACGACTGTACCACATAGTTTTAGTAAACCTGTCTTGGTTACGGGGAACAGATAATAGCATCGTCTATTGTTCCGACTCTCTGTGCCAGTACACTTTGTGGGTATTGAACGGGACACATTGGGGTAATTAATTTTATACTAACTATATAAATTAATTCACATCTCAATGTTATTATAAATAGTCCTTGTGCTCTAAATCCTAAAATAATTATTGAGTTGCGTATATTTAATTTCGTTGTTTTGATTCATTAGATGGTGCAATCTTATATGGGTCTATATTCTTGGTAAGTTGGATAGCGGTATTATTTGTATGGTGAATATTAATTATTGGCGAAATCCACGTCTCGAAAGATCGAGATTGGTAATACCCATTTAAGGAAGCTTATAAGTTTTGATCGGGTCAAATCCTGCAGGTGGATTTGATTATCCGACAGTCAAATAAGTTAAGCGGAAAGGTTTAAGAAATTTTAAGATACCGATTCAATTAAATTGTTAGTAATTAAATTTAATTGGCAGGTGTCGAGAATCTTAACGTGGGGAGAAATATTAAGCATTTCATAACAGGAGCTCAATGCAAGATGGTCTTAAGATTGTGGGTTAATGTGCAATTATAGTTCTTTAGTGGTGTGAACTGTAATTCAGTATTTTATGAAAATTAAAAAACCACTGTAAAGTTTCATAATTACAGATACCGCTATGAGATTTGCTTAATTACAGAAACAACTAATGGGTGTCTGTGTTCCACTAGAAGTCTAACTCATAATTACTCTACAGGTCCCTACTGTAGCCGTATAAATATGCGGGTAGGCAGAACCAGTTTCATAACTTGTCTTCAAGACTAAAGCTGTCTAGGTTCTGCCAGTACGAGTTCTTGATAGATTGTAGCCCACACTACATTCAAGAATCGCATAAGGAAATACAGTAGATGGTCTGACAGGAGCTTCAATTCGGAATGAAATTGTAGTTGAAGAATTGACCAGTAAAAGGTATTCTTCCAAATTAGCTTCGGTTGCATGAGTTTTTATTTTGATCGTTCGTCATCAAAAGTTTTATCTGGAGCCCATTTCGGCGTTTGTCTGTTCCATTAATTTTTTACCGAAAATTGTTTAGAAAAATAATAATATTGGCAGTTTTGCCTCTAATAATACTTGCAGCTCCTGTGTCTATAGTTGCTTCGAAGAGAGCTTTTAGTGCAAGTGGACGGGTGTTGAACGACTACAGATCCAGATTAACTCTGAAAATTGTACAAGTTTTAATGATCACACACGACACAATTTACGTAGCAAAAAAGTGTCAAGAAATGGACGAGAAGGAAAGATTAGAAGCAGACTTAGAAACTATAATGTCACATCCCAAACTCCGGATCACGCCAAAAGCCTACGAATAACCACCAAAACCGCCCAAATGCAAACGGGTGAAAAACCATGAAGCTAAAACGAGACTAAAACATTTGTAAAATGCACTACTAAGGGTTTATTTTATTTAAAAGAGTAGCCCAAAAAATTACGGTCACAGCCCCAAGAACCAAGCTTTTAAAAAAAAATACACTTTTTAGATAAAGAAATAACCTTTTAAAAGAAGTACAAGTCGTTCTAAAATCTCTATCGAAGCACAAGAGTTTGAATAAAGCATAAATCATTTGAAAACCCTTTTCGTAAACCGTTGCCCCAACCAACGAAAATCGTAATAAGAAACTATGAAAAATAACATCCAACCCATGGTTTCTCTCAAAAAACGTAAATCATGCATACATGGGCACCACGGCCGTATGAATTACATATGCTTACAACGTGCTACAACAGAACATGATCCATACACAAGGTATAAACTACCTAACAAAGACAAAACATTAGTCTTGTCATCAGCCACCTCCGAGCACCTCAAGGTCAACCTACAAGACTACGTTCACCTAAAAAAAATTTTAATAAATCCCACTACGTGGGCCGAAAAATAATAGAAACAGACTATAATGCAGTAAAGTCGTAAAGCAGGATATGCAATCACATAGCATAAATTTGACTCAACCATATGAGCCTCAAAACGGTTTTACTTCATAAAATCCTAAGTTTTCCATTAGACTCCCACAAGCCTCCAAAACGGTTTTCCATCATCAAAACCAAGCATTTCAACAATACAAATAACGTTTCATAGTTAAAGAAAAACAATAACCAAAACGTTATTTTCTACTCAGAACACACAGATGAGAACAAAATAATATTTTTCCACTTGAATCACACAACTGAGAAAAAGGTAACAACTATAGACTCCTGCCCATTACCTATCCTTAAATTATTTAAGACCTGTTAGGTAATGACAAGTTCTATACGAAGTCACAACAACGCACGCACAGACACATGTTTTCATATTTTGCCAACTCGTTGTTTACAAACATTGGCACCGATGCCAGACGAGCATATAGACCCAAGTAGAGTTACAATCAACCTGGCCATATAGGCCTCGAGAAGTAACAGGACCTTCTATACCCCGACACGACTAACGTCCTTTCCCGATTCACTAGCTGACAAGTAGAGAAACCCAATCTACGTAATTTTTCGGCCTTTCACCATGGAGCAACTGGTGCCCAGACTAGCTCGACCCTTAGATCCCAAAATCAGTCCTTTTGGTTTTACATCAAAATACACACGCATGAGTCCAACCCAAAAGATTCCTCTCGCCAAACCCATATCACTACTCGAAAATATTTTCACAATTATACATTAAACATGTATAAAGATCCAGTGGCCAACTGCCACATCATCCATCAATCATGGAGATCAATCAAAAATATTTTTTTAAAAAAAATCTTTTCACCATTTCTATCAAAACGTTTCAAATCTGAGACTCAACCCCAAGGGTTAGCTCTAAACCTCTAAAGTACGATTTTCAAGATTTTTTCATAAATCCTCCGTTTTTAAAACTACCTTTTTGAAAACCATGAACATTCACAAGTCCTTATCATGTAATAAACAAAGAAAAAAGAGCAAAACATGCTTTTTATCCAAACAAGCATGGTTTAAACATAAAATACAACATTTAAAGCATTTTTAACCGGTAGAAAAGCGTATAGCTGCACGTAACACCCTTTAAAGACAACATAGTTTAGGATCCTACCTTGTTGAGCCAAAAGCTCCATGCCTCGAAAAACAAACCTCAATGAAATTCGATTCCGTCCAGATGAGCGCAAAGCCCCCGGCACCAACATCAAGGATCCGCTGTTCTATCACTGAAAATTGAGCCCCTGGGCCATCAAAATCTAGAGAAAAAGCAGAGGCTTCATGAGGAGAAAACCAGATCTGAAAAATAATATCTCAAAATATCTCTCAATATCTGATATTTATAGACCACGCAAAAAATAGGGGTTCAGTCGACTGAATCCCCAATCCAATCGACTGGATGAGGCTATTGGAATCTCGAAAAACACCCACCGCCATAGGTTAGTCGACTAGATCCCCCAATCTAGTCGATTGGATTACCATATTGTCCAGTTAGTCAATTGGATTGACACCCTCAGTCGATTGAATTGCTACTGGTTCTCAAACTATTTCCAGTATCCAAGGGTAGGTCCAAAAACAACTAACCAAGCAGACCTTATGAAAACCATGGACAGCACACAAGTCCAACAACCTCAAAAGAAATCGTAAAAACATTTTTCGTCCAATTCAATGCAACCAAACATGTTTTAAGAACATAAACCTAAAACATACGTTAACTCCACTTAAATCATTTCAAAAATGAAACAGGTCGGGGTCTCACAACTCTCCCCCTCTTAAAGGAATATCGTCCCCAAATTCAACACTAAAATTCAAGCCAAACACCAGTCCATCAATCATCAACAATCTCTTATGCAAACCCAAGAACACTGTACAACAGCAAAAATACCCTAGCAACTGAAATACCAAACCTATCGTCACACGGTGTAAACACGACTTGAAGAATCAACCTCCATACAGACTGCCCGCATGTGCAAATCCTACTGACACCACTGTCGTCCATAAAACCTCCATAAAACATCGGATCAAGATCCAACTGTTAGAGTTGGTATATTGAAAATCATATTTTTAGTATTTAATTTTAATTTAATAAAATTAATTTTTTATTTTATGAAAATTTTTATGAGCAATGTATGTGTATTATTATTTCTTTAATATTATGTATAGATATCCGATATTCTGTATTGTATTTAATCTGGTGTGTAAAGTACGGTTTGTACATAAAAAATTAGATTTTAGATTTTTACAAAATATAAGTTTTATGTTCACAGTTTAGATGAAAATAGACATACCATCGGTACGACTGTAGTACAAAATTTTTGTATGACTGTCTTAGTTACGGAGAATAGATAATAGCGTCGTTTACTATTTCGACTCTCTGTGCTAGTACACTTTGTGTGTATTGAACGGGACATTTCGAATAATTAATTTTGTACTGACTATATAAATTAATTCACACCTCAAGGTTGTTATGAATAGTGCTTATTATCCTCTTAATCCTGAAATAATTATTGATTTGCGTATATTTAATATTCGTTGTTTTGATTCATTAGAATCTGCGATCTTATATAGGTCTATATTCCCGGTGAGTTGGATAGCGGTATTATTTATATGGCGAATATTAATAATTAGCGGAATCTACATCCCGAAAGATCGGGATTGACGATACCCCTTTAAGAAAGCTTATAAGTTTTGACCGGAACAAACTCTGCAGATGGATTTAATTATTCAGCGGTCAAATAAGTTAAGCGGAAGGCCTTAAGGAATACAAGATGCCGATTAAATTAAATTATCAGTAATTAAATTTAATTGGCAGGTATCGAAAATCTTAACGTGAGGAGAAATGATAAGCATTTAATAACAGGAGCTCAATACTATATGGTTTTGAGATTATGGGCCAGAGTACAATTATAGTTCTTTAGTGGTGTGAACTGTAATTCAATATTTTATAAAAATTTTAGAAATCGCTATTGGTTTTCATAATTACAGATACCGATATGATGTTTGCTTAATTGTAGAAACCGCTGATATGAGTCTCTGTTCCACTAAAAGTCTTACTTATAATTACTCCCCAGGTCCCTACTGTAGTCTTATATATATGCGGGTAGGCTGATCCAGTTTTACAACATAACTTGTCTTTCAAGACTAAATATATCTGGGTTCTACCGGTACGAGTTCTCGATCATCCGTAGCCCACATTACGTTCGAGAATCGTATAAGGAAATATAGTAGAAGATCTGACAAGAGCTTCAACTCGAATTCAAATTGTAGTTGAAAATTCGACCGGGAAAAAGGTATTTTTCTAAATTAACTTCGAATGCACGGGTTTTATTTTAATCGTTCGTCATCAAAAGTTTTATCTGGAGCCCGTTTTGGCGATTGCCCGTCCAGTTAATTGTTTTCGTTAATCGTTTGTAAAACTAAAGATTTAGGCAGTTTTGCCTTCAACAATTGGTATCAGAGCCGTTTTCTTTTTTATTTTTGATTATCGGAGCCGGATAGTTTTAAAAGTGTTGCTAACTTTGTTTTACAGGCGTTCTAATCCCTATTTTATGATCGTCATTTATTTTTTCATGTTTGATTGAATTGTGTGAATGATTATTATTTTTGTAATCATGGGAGTTGATCATGATAAATTGAATGTGAGCTTTCGGAAGATAGGATTGATGTTATAGCTAGCTTTATGTTTTTAAATATCTATTTAAATTATTTAAGAAAAGATTAAACATGTCCAAAAACACGAAGAATGGAGGCGGCACCAATGGTGGTTCGAGTTTTAATGGGCCACAGATCGCAGTAAGTTTTTAATGGTTTTAAACGGTTTCTTTGGGTGAGTTTTTTTACAGTATTTATGTATAAAAAATAGAATAAAAAGTATGTCAAAATAGCAAGAAAAATCACCAAAACAGCCTGATTCCGACGGCTTTGCCGGCGGCAGTTTTTATGATTTTTGGGCTATTTTTTAAACTATTTTTTGGGATGATTTTTATACATGAAATATAAGTAAAATATTCCAAAAAATACTGTCAAAAACCAAGAAAAAAGTAGGCCAAACAGTGCATTAAAAAAGAAAAAAATAGCAGCAATTTTTTCTGGCGGCGACAGCGCTACAGCAGCAGCTTCTAGGCAGTTTTTTGAAAGTTTTCTGGGCTATTTTTGAGAATATTTTTTGACATAAAGATTCTAATTTTCAAGAGATTTCCAATGATATAAAATACGTCGAAAATAGAGTTCAAATGAGGTCGGAACAGCCTCGGGAAGTTGGTGGTTAAAGGCGGCGGCACTGGGTGCGGCAGCAGTAGCTTTAAGCAGTGTTTTCAGCAGTTATTTGGGCTGTTTTTTAGCATGTTTTTTCAATGAAAAATATTAATTTTTGAGTTCTTTCTTTTGATATAAAGTACGTCAAAAATCGAGTTCGGAAAGAGGTCAAAAAAGCCTTAGGAAGTTGCCTGCGCAATGCTATTAGGGAAAGTAGCGTTTTTTGAGGTTCGAACAGTTTTTTCAGCCATTGTTTGGGCATGTTTCCAGAAGATTTTGACAGAAAAATCCCATATTTCAAGAGCTTTTCAACGATATAAAGCTCGTAAAAAACGAAAGCCAGATGAGGCAGCAGGAGCCGCATGAAGGCGGCGGCGGCAAAGCGGTGGCTGGTGGTGGTCTGACGGTTTCTCTCTCCCGAGGTTACTTCATGTTGATTTTCTGTTGTATACGAGACTGATATGATATATCAGTAAATATCAGATAGTATCAGAAAAGCCTAATGCAATCAGGACTCTAAATCAAATGCGAGCAGGGATTGAAACAGCTGACTCTCTAAGCGAGACTAAAGCACCTCAGTGTTTTACTTAGATCATAAAATCGAGATATATACATATCATGTTTATATATATATATATATATATACTGCGTGCATGATTGCATATCTATTTTATTTATCATGTTAATTTAATTAATTCAAAAATTCAGTTTTAATTAAAATATTTTGTAATGAAAAATAAAATTAAGTTTTTTGTAATTAATTAATTTTAATTAAATAAAATTTTTTTAGATATTTTATTTTTTACAAAATATTACGTTTAAGATGATTTTTTTTAATAAATTGGATATCTTGGAAAAATATGGGAATTAATTCCAAATTTTAAATTAATTAAATAAAAAAATATTAGGATAATTACACTTACCTCCCCTGAGATTTAAGCTTATTACAGGGATCTTTCATGTGGTCTCTGAAATTACACTAACCTCCCATGAGATTTAATTTTAACATCAATTACACCCCAACTGTTAAAATTTTCGTTGAAATTTAACGGAAACAGCCCCTCCCAACCCAAAACCACCCTTCCCACCCCAAAACCACAATTCAAACCACCTTTCCCTCCCAAAACCACGCTTCCATTGAAATTTTGGGTGGGAATGGTGGTTTTGGAAGGAAAAGGTGATTTGAAGGGTGATTTTGGGGTGGGAATGGTGATTTTATGGTGGAAGGGGCGATTTTCGTTAAATTTCAACAAAAATTTTAACAATTGGGGTGCAATTAATGTTAAAATTAAACCTTAAGAGAGATTAGTGTAATTTTAGAGACCACATGGGAAGTCCCTGTAATAAAGCTTAAACCTCAAAGGAGGTAAGTGTAATTATTTCAAAAATATTTAATCAAAATAAATTATTATTTTTTGAAAAATGTGAAACGAAAAATAAAATAAATAAATGTCTTTAATCACTACATTAGTTGAAAAGCTGGAGAAAAAACTGTGTATTTATTAAATTTTGGTTTGATAAACCAAAATTTTTGGAATCGTGCACACAGAAAAATGTTTGATCGTGTGACTTTCAAAATTAATAAATTTATTTTAATTAAATAAAATTTTATAACTCTAAAAAATATTTTAAAAATCTAAGTGGGAGAGGAAATTTATTCACAGAAAAATCATGCGGTCTCCATCACCAGTTTGTAGGTGATGCAATTAAACCCTACGCGTTGACAGTAAGGCCTTCCACCCCATCGGACAGATTAATTACGGTATCGTTAGTACAAATCTCCTTTAAGGATAATTCTGTTTAATTGTTAGTATGGATCACTTCTCCATCTGAAGGGTTCATTACGAAGCGATTGATTTGGGATTAGGTGATAGTTAACACTTTGTTGTATATTATAGTATCATCTCTATCTGAGTCACTGCTATTATATACTGGACCGAAACTATGTCAACTATTTAATTTTACTTGGCATGGTCTGTTGCTTAGATAGTAAAATTAAAAGGAATTGACCTGTCTGGTCTTATAAAAGATAGTAGACGTCCTCCCATTAAGGCATGCTATTCTCAGGTTGTCAAGCTACTAACGAATTAATTTTAAAATCGTAGAGGGAATCAAATTAAAATAAATTCAAAATTTTGCTCATCATAATTAACGATTTTTT
>JAUMHN010401599.1:0-15760 GCA_032360265.1 Heliamphora ciliata
TGCTAATTTAACTTTTTTCAAAAAATAAAAAAGATTTTAAAAAAAGTTATCTTATATGTTAGCTAATTTCATAACTATTGAGTAATTATTTGGTAATCTCAAAAAATCACGTGGTATTGTTTACAGAAATTTTTTTATTTAATTATATAATAAAAAATATTTCAATTAATCTTTTAAAAATTAATTAACTCGAATATTTTAAAATATTAAAAAAAAGTAGTTGAATAAGAATGCTAGTACGCCCTCTTCTAATTTAACTTTTTTCAAAAAATAAAAAAATATTAAAAAAAGTTATCTTAAATGTAAGCTAATTTCATAACTATTGAATAATTATTTGGCAATCTCAAAAATTCACGTGATATTATTTACATAAATTTTTTTATTTAATTATATAATTAAAAATACTTCAAATAGAACAATCGTAACTAACTTTTATTGAGTAGATAAAAGATAAATAATAATTCACTTAATACACATCAATATTATTTATTTATTAAAAATATTAAATTTTTAAGTCCGACACAATAATAAAGAGATGAGTACTCAAAGTGAATGATCGATAAGAACATAATAACTCATTTTTATTGAATAATTAAAAAATTATATAAATTATAATTATTTATTTATCAAAAATATCATATAAAATAGACAATTATATACTCTGAAAGTACCTAATAATTTTCTGCAATTTCCACATCCACGTGCACTTCTCTCTCTATAAATTTCTCTCTATATGCCATTATTATCTTCCTGTCTTCATCCTTTTACAAAATAACAATACTACAAACTCAAAAAATATTTCTAAAAACATATCTAGAATTCAAAATCAATAGTATAGATTTATTTGCAGTATGACTCACACAACACACAACTAAATTTAAACAATTCATTTTGAATTTGGGATAATTTTCTGAGTTCTTTTTCGGGGACCTTAGAATTACCGTTTACAAAATAATCGTGCGTTATTTTCTACTTAGGTCTCGTTTGTTAATTTGGTTTTAAGTAAAATATTTAATTTAAAATTATTTTAAATGTAGTAAATAAAATTTTTATTTAGTGAATTATAAGGGTAACTTTAAGCTAAAAGACAATAAAATAAAAAACTTGGTTTAAAATAACTTTAAGCCAAAAAAGCTTTTAAATAAAAAAAATTTGTTTTAAATTTTTAAATTTTAATTTTACATAATTTTATATTTAATAGGATCTTACTTGATAGATTTTGATGAGTAAATTTTAAAAATATAATTTTTATAAAAAAAAGATATATAATAAAAGTTGTAATATTTTTAAAAAATATATAAAATTATTTTATGTAAAAAGCTAAACGAATGGAAGGCTAATAGCCTTCAAATTCCTAAACAAGCCTTTTTGAATTTTTTTGGCTTTAAGCCATAGGATAAAAAGTCAAGGTTTAAGTCATTTGTCAAATGAAATTGTCTTTCGACAAATGAGAATGTAATATATATTAAGTTGGCCACTCTTATCTCTTACTTATCTAATAAAAATAAGTTTATATTATTTCACGCATATTATTTTTTGTTATATAACTAGATCAGAACACCACATAGGTATACCACATGCTGCTACGTGTTTGTTTGTTTACAGTAAAAAAAAAGTATTGGACAAATTTTGGGTTAAAATAAAAAAAAACTTTTAATATACTCCATATTTTTTAGTGTACGTTATTAATATTTATGGTAAGAGTTATAATATATTTAGAATATCAAATTAGAAATTGTGGGTTATAAAATATATAATTTTTTTGTTATAAAACTTTATATTTTTATAATTATTAATTTATGGATATGTGTGTAATAACCTGTATCATGATAAGTACAAAAAAATAAAACACGTGTCACTCTTTAGAATAATATATTATTTGACAATTCATAGAAAATTTTAAAATAAAATTTCTGATAAATAATTATAAATAAAATTTAAATTAGAATTTAAAATTAAAATTCACAAAATACCGATAACTATAAAATAACATTAACAAGTTCTCTTGGAGTTTTGAGAATTTTCTGAATTTAAATTTTTATAATTATTAAAAATGTTAATAATTGCTAAATTACGACAAAAAAATATTAAATATATAAAAAATTCTAATAAAGATTCTAATTGCACGTTAATTTATGAAAATATATTAAAAATTTATACTTAAATTTTTAAATTTTTCTAAATTAAAAATTTTACATAAAAAAAAACAAAAATATATATATATACATATTAAGTTGAGTATTCCCCACGTAAGCGAATAGAGTAGGGGGCAAGGCTCCGTCTCTCTCTCCTCTCCTTGGGTTGCCAAGAATATCTATATATATACACATATCATATATTATTTATATATATATATATATGTAATATATCTTTCCTCCACACTCTACACCACAGCACCACCTCCGGACACACGACCACTACTAGCGCCACCACCCACAACCTCCAGACCCACCATGACTCACCTTGGAAACCATTTAAACCGCCCAACCAATTACAGTCACTGCCATCTTGATGGTTTATTATTTTAGTAAATTGTACGCACACATCCACCACTGTGCACCTTATTACTTTTATATCGACAACGTTCACTACCTTTTTGACGACCTAACGCCGCTAATGAACGGTTTCGATCATTGGTACACTGCTTCGGCGGATCCAAATCAAAATATTTTTGTTTAATAAATTTTATTAATAAACTATTTTTTAAATTTATTTCTGACTTGTCAAAAACATGATCCGATTTGAGTGTGTACCTCTCGTTGATTTAGATCAACCTATTTTATTTATTTTAATCAATTTTAAGATTAAGTTATTTGATTACTAAAAAAAAAGAAAAGAAAAAGAAACAAAAACACCCTTGAGGTTGAAGATGGACATTGTGGCTTTGGTTTGTTTGTTTAGTTTAAATAGTTTAGTTAGCTTATTGTTTAATTATTTATTTATTTTCATGATTTTTTTTGAAATTTCGAAAGTAATAGAAAAATACAATTTTAAAATATTTTCATGTTCCGGGAGCTACATAATAAATTTTAATTAAATTAAGCCAACGAATAATATATTTGTAATTAGATTTTACTAAAGTACTTTAAAATAATGAAAAGAATCTACTAGTGATTAACAAGGGTTTAAAATATAAATAAAATTTTAAGCTAAATTTTATATATTTATTTCAATTTCTAGTATTTAATTGAAAAATTAAAAATTTAGGAGTTTACCAAGATTTACTAAGTAAATAAAACTAATAGCTAAGTTACGGACGAAAATTAGTATTCCACACTTACGTATATGTATGATTGTTTGTTAGGCACTGAGATTTGATCACCTGAGAATTAGAAATTGTGGGATCAAAAACAAGGAGAGAGTTTTGTCACGCCTAAGTCGAGGTGAGATACTTAAGTATTATCTTGAACATAAATGCAGTATTATTTTTGAATATAAATGCATGTGAGATACTTAAGTATTATTTTGAACAAAAAAAAATGCATGAATTATGCTTTAAATTTGCTTTATATCCATCTTTTGAAGCATGAAAAATTGTGATAGTATGATCTTTTATTCAAATGCCATGATATTTTTAACTATGCTATCTGTACCTTTTGAAAAGTATGTGATAGTGATATAAATATTTTGAAAAATGTCATCGATATTATGAGATATTGTTCCAAAGTGTCAAGTTACAAGGGTTTTCGACCCTTTATATCCCGTTAAGGGAGGTTGCCAAATTATGGGTGTTGGTTCTCCCTATGGGGGAGGTTTCCCGTTGAGCGGGGTTTTTTGCCTTAAAGGCGTTGCGGGCTAAGTCCTGGACAGCACTTACCACTCGTGCTTGGTGGAGAGTGGCCCTTATTCCATCACGTTGCTATTCGTGCATTGAGAATTGAGGTTACGGTACCGTCGAAACTCCCGGTCGTGAGGTTGACAACTACTTGGTCACTATTGGGTATGGATTGTGAATAAGACAGTTTCACTTTGAATTGTGGCGGTTATGCTAAGAACTTTACTTTTAAATTATGTGACAGTGAATTCAATGACCCGTGGCTGTTGAGCCTGAAAGATACTATTGAAAAGTTTGAGCAAGATACTTTTGAAAATGGCTGAAAATGTTATTTATGAGAATTTTTGTGACAAGTAAATGCAGTATTTTTATATCTCCTATGAAAAACATGATATTTTGAATAAAATGACTGTTTTCTATTTTGTTCATTATAATACTAAGTGCACTCTTCTGTAATCTTTGTGGTTACAGATAGTAGGGATAGCTAGAGTTAGTCCACTACAGTCGTTAGGTTCATAATCCCGAGCTCATAGTTATGCGAGACTTTTGTTTTAATCTTTTAGTAAAAAGAAAAAAAGTATGAAGTTTTGTTTTGTAAAGTATACGCCGGTTTGGTAGTACAGAATAGCGTATCAATAGCATGTACAGTTATTTTGGTTCCTATCGATAAATAATTCCAGTTTGATACTCTTGTGATTGCTATAAATAATATCGCTTTTTTGGCTCCTGAAGTAAGGATGTGACATTTTGGTATCAGAGCACTAGATTTTAGATTCTGTAAACTTGTCAAAGTTTGGTATGTGGTGGACCGTAAGATATGTGCGTCTCCTTGAGTATTGGCATAAGTCTTGGAATATCATACCCTTGTCTTCAGACGTCTGATTGACTGGCTTTGAAGTCCATTTGAGAAACGCGTTCTGCAGGTGTAGGTTCTTAATTGGAAATCTAAGTATGTTGTCAGATTTTGGGAGATAACCTATAGTTCTTCCAGTTCAGTTGTCTTTTTCCTTCTATATGAGCTGAGTTAGACTCTAGTGTCAAATCTTAAATTCGTGCCTTTCTTATAATAGGATAAAGTATGGAACATTCAGAAGGGGCATCATCAATTCCTAATGAAGTACAACATGAAGCATCTTCCCAAATGGGACCACAACAAGAAGCATCTTCCCAAATAGGACCAATACAACCTGATCCAACTACAAGAATGCTAGAAGCAATAGGAAAACTAACGGAGCAAAATGTAAAATGGATTGTTACCCAAGCAGAAAGGATAGGAAACTCCATGATCAAACAGTTTAAAGACTTGGGTGCTAAAGAATTCGTAGGAACTCTTAATCCCATAGAAGTAGAAAATTGGCTGAAGAGTGCGGTACCTTGGGCACAGGAACGTCACAGGAATGTCGGTCGTCGTTTTCAATAAATGTCAATCATTTGGTTTAATTACAATGATTTGCTCAGATTTTCAAACCCCGATCAAAAATTTTGCTCGGAATCGTTAATCTGAGGAGGAATACTGCTCGGCCTATTGATCCGAACACTAGTGCTCCCCGATCGACCGTTGTGATCTGTTCGGATAGAGATGCTCGAGCGGTGTGCGTCGTTTACGTTAAATGCACATTAAATGCATACGGCGCGCGTCAGAGCACGCGCCATAACTGCTGCCGTTTGGTGCTTCATTTGAAATGCATGTGAAGCTATAAAAAGAGGGGGGGGGGCATTCCCCCTTCCCCTCTTTTACGAACCACTTTAACCCTCAGAACCTAGATGATTTCCAGCTATTCTCCGACGACTGCAACTCTCGTAACTCCGGCAATCTCTGAGATTTTCAGACTCATATCTACTTAGGTTAGCTTCTACTTTTCTCTTTTCCTTTACTTTTTCGTTTAGATATGGCTACACCACCTTTGCCATGGTTGCCTGTGGCCTCTGATGCCCCGGCGCCACCGCTGCCATCACTAGCAACGGTGATGCCGCCTCGGGAATCTATACATATATATAAATGTAGATACTCACGCTTCTTCTTCTTCTTCTCCTTCTTCCTTCTTTTTTTTAAGACATGGGACGTCTTGCTCGCTATATTGACAAGCCAGAGGCTTTGGCCGAGCTCCGCCGAGCTAGGTCGATCCTTGACGATGTCACTATACGCCGGGCAACCGATAAGGAGACCTGGACCACAGAAGAGCCTGGGGAGGCTGTTTTCCCCCTAGTGGCTCTTCTGGAGTCTAGATTAGAGTTTCCACTCCCGAGCATTGTAAGGGAGGCTTTAGCTTTCTATCGGTTGTGCCCGGCACTGCTCACCCCAAATATCTTCTCCATTTTGATAGGGGTAGCTTTATTGAATCGATATATGGGCATTGACCTCGGTGTCTAGGAAATTCAATATTGTTACTCCATCTCGGAGACGTCCAAGGGTCAAAACATGTACTATCTCAAGGCCAAGGACAACCGAAACATTGTACTTGAGCTAAAAAACTCGCACAAAGGTGATCTGGACAATTTCGTAGTGGTCGGGGGAAATTGGCAGCTTGGCCCTGGCGTCCACGATCAACGTGTTCGACTCTGCCCCACGAGAGATGGAACCCCAGGTATCCGAGCTCCTCCCCCTTGTATTCTGTGAATTTTATATTGTTTTTCATTTCTATTTATATCCCGAGATCTGATGCTTTGGAAACTTTTTCAGGTGCCTACTGCAAGACTTCTGCCATCAAGGACAAAAAAGACCGAAGGGACAGTCGGATTAACCTCGATCACCTTAGATGCGTGCTCAATTGGGATAAGGACGTGCGCTCCTTTAGGAGTCTATTTAACGGAGTGCCCGTCCGACCAGACGAGCTTGAACACCGCCTGGAGCCCGTCGAGGGGGGCGTAGAAAAACGAGATTAGAGCACGGAAGCTTCAACCTCTAGAGCAACTAGTAGCAGACCTTCCTCCAGCTCAACCAGCCGAACAGTCCTTGACGCAATAGAGATGTCACAGAGAAATCTGTTCGACTTACTCGAAAATGTTCCCAGGCTATCCACGCCTGCCCATCCGACCGGGATCACTTCGTCTCAGCCCTCGAGACCGAACACAAGTGCCCCTGCCGCACCATATGTTCCAGCTCCTCCCCCTCCTCGAGCTTCCAGAAAGAGGGCAACGGCCTCTGAGGTGGCCGATCGGGAAATGAGGCACCGGATTGAGATGGCCACCCCTCTTGCGCTGAGTCGACCTGAAGCCCCGGGGTTTCCTTCCGAGAAGCCCAGCGAGGTACCACTCACATTCGCCCCTGCTCATCGTGGCCGCCTTCTCACTGCTCAGGACTCTGTGCAGGAGAGCCACCATGTGGCATCTGCTCTATCGAAAAGCCTTTGTCTCCCCAAAGACAAGGATTCGTATGCAGCCATTCCCAGCGCCGGCCTGTGCAAGCGGGCCGCCCAGCATCTGATCGTGGTAAGAACTCTTTTAAGACTAACTCTTTCCATTCTGTTTGGTTACATTTGTTATACTTCTAATTCCTTCTGTTTCCGAACAGGGTCTTCAAATGGGAATGGAGGCCACCGATCGATGCAGTCAGCTGCCGAAGAAGGACGATCTCCTGCATGTTGAAGTCCTCAAACTCAGGGAGGATGTGAAAATCCTTCAGGCACAGGTCAGCGAGGCCTATGCGGCGAAGGATGAAGCTGAGATCCGAGCTACTCAAGCCCAGGATTCAATCAAAGAACAAGAGTCCAACCTCGCCTCAGTGCTCGGCCAATTGGAGACATCTTCTAAGGCTAAGGCCACTCTTGAATAAGAAGACGCCGACCTGAAATCTGCAAAAGCCCGAGTCTCCAAGGAAAGATATGATGAGGTGTACGAGAAGGCCGGGGACGTGTACGCTGCCTAGGTAATGAGCATGCAGAACCCCATTTTCAAGATGGGGTGGGATGTTTCTCTTTCAGCAGCTATGATCGGCCCTAAGTCCGAGTTGCGCAGGGTGATACCCTGGATTCAGCCTTCTATACCCTTCCCCAACCAACTCGCGCATTTGATAGGGGATGCAATTCCTCCAAGCCCAGTGGTTGAAGCTGACCCGATCACAACGGTCGGGCTTCCTCCTCCTCCTGAACAGCCGGAGCCCGAGCTGCCTCCTCCTCCTGAGCATACATCGGACCAGCTGGACGGTAGTGACGAATTTGAAGAGCTCAAGCCTCTGTGGCCCGAACGCGCAAACCCTACTACCAACGTCACTGTTGACCTCACCCTGGAGGATGAGGGTGCCCAAGAGGAAACTGCTCAACGTGTTGATGAAGACGGAAGTCCCTCCACAGGTGGAGGCCATTGTGTAGGGAACCACCCAAGATCAACAACAACCGGTCAACACCTCCGAGTCTGTGTAGTTTTTACTGTTTTTCATTTTAGTTAGAACTTTTTTCTTCAAGTTTACGATGCACGGCCTCGTTTCCTTTTATGAGGTCGGCTCGTGCTGGTTGTACTAAAAAATGTTATATTAATGAAATTACAATTTAATTTCTGAGCAAATACTCTTGCATGCTTTCATTTCATTATCCGTACTGTTTTATTTAAAAAGAATGAGGCTCGGCTTCATTATGCTCTATACGGTCAGGCAAGCTACAGCCTACCGATCAATAACACTTGTCCGAATAATACCCTGCCTCAAAACGACACATTTAGGATTTTGTAATTATACCCGAACAGTTGGTGTCAACCCGTGCTAAAAATGGCATGTGTAGCCGAACAGCCAAAACGTCTTCATTTAGGCGAATTAGACCATTCAATTGTAGAATTCGGTCAAGTCGAGCCAAGCAACATACTTAACCGAGTTAGGACACTTCGACTTCGACTAGAGATTCGATCTTTGATGTAGAAATCTTAAAATTATCAAGTGGCTCCTGGTCGGTGGGTGCTGCCGTGTTGAGCTAGCACTCCCTCGCCCAGGCATGACTTTGAAGTCATCTGGGACTTTTACTGTCTAGCCAGGCTAGGACTTTCTTGTCCAGGCATGACTTAAAGTCATTTGGGACTTTTACTGCCTAGCCAGGCTAGGACTTTCATGACTCGAAATCATCTGGGACTTTTTCTGCCTAACCAAGCTAGGACTTTCTTGCCCAGGCATGACTTGAAGTCATCTGGAACTTAAACTGCCTAGCCGAGCTAGGACTTTCATGACTCAAAATCATCTGGGACTTTTTCTGCCTAGCCAGGCTAGGACTTTCTTACCCAGGCATGACTCGAAGTCATCTAGGACTTTTACTGCCTAGCCAGAGTAGGACTTTCATGACTCGAAATCATCTGGGACTTTTTCTGCCTAGCCAGGCTAGGACTTTCTTGCCCAGGCATGACTTGAAGTCATCTGGGACTTTTACTGCCAAGCCAGGCTAGGACTTTCTTGCCCAGGCATGACTTGAAGTCATCTGGAACTTTTACTGCCTAGCTAGGCTAGGACTTTCATGACTCGAAATCATCTGGGACTTTTTCTGCCTAGCCAGGCTAGGACTTTCTTGCCAAGGCACGACTCGAAGTCATCTGGGACTTTTACTACCTAGCCAGGCTAGGACTTTCTTGCTCAGGCATGACTCGAAGTCATCTGGGACTTTCACTGCCTAGCCAGGCTAGGACTTCCTTGTGATATCTAATCACGTACAAACTTTTGAAAAAGGTCTCTTCATTCATTATTCTGAATAAATATACAATTGAAGCTTCAATGATAAAACTTTCTTAGGTTTTGCGCGTTCCAAGGTCTTGGGATTTGCTTGCCTTTCATATCTTCAAGTCTGTATGCCCCTGTGCCTGCAATTGACGTGACTTTGTATGGTCCCTCCTAGGTCGGGCATAGCTTGCCATTAAGGGGGTCCTTTGTATTAAGGAGGACCTTCCTGAGAACCAGCTCGCCGACCTGAAAGCTCCTCTAGTTAACTCGTCTGTTGTAAAACTTTGCAAGTTGTTGGTGGTAAGACGCCAACTTGACCAGGGCCTACTCCCTTCTTTCCTCGGCTAAGTCCAGGTCCTGAGCTATGGTGAGGCTGTTATTCCCGGATTCGAAGGCTTCAGTCCTGATTGTAGGTAGCCCGACCTCCAGAGGGATTACTACTTCCAAGCCATAGGCCATGGCAAATGGTGTCTCCCCCGTTGAACTTCTTGGAGTTGTTCGGTAGGCCCATAGCACCAAGAGGAGCTCGTCAACCCAGTATCCTTTAGCCTTCTTCAACCTTCTCTTCAGCCCTGATAGAAGTGTCATGTTCGAGATTTTTTCTTGGCCGTTGCTTTGAGGGAATGAGGGTGTTGAGAAGTAATTCTTTATCCCCAGGCCCGAGCAGAATGTCTTGAATAAGTTGTTATCGAACTGCTTCCCATTGTCTGCAATTATGGCATGTGGAATACCAAACCTGGTAATGATGTTCTTCCATACAAACTTCTTCTTGTCCACATCTCCGATGTTAGCTAAGGGCTCAGCCTCCACCCACTTAGAAAAATAATCTGTTGCTACTATTAGGAACTTTTTATTATTGGGTGCCTTAGGCAATGGCCCAACAATATCCAGTCCTCGTTGAGCAAAAGGCCATGGGCTGGTGATCTGGCTAAGCTCCTCAGCTGGCTGTCTGTGCAAGGGTGAAAACCTCTGACACTTCTCACATTTCTGTGAATATACTTGGGCATCTTTTTGCATGTAGGGCTACCAATAGCCTTGACTTATTGCTCGGTGCGCCGTAGACCTTCCCCCTGTGTGTCCTCCGCATATTCCTTCATGAAGCTCGAACAGAAAGTCCTGGACTTTGCTCGTATGTACACATAACAGATAGGGCTCTGAGAGAGATCTTATATATAACTAACCCTTAGGAGATAGCTAAAATCGTGCAAACTTGTGTCTGATCTTGTGCGCCTCTTTCTTATCCTTGGGAAGTTGACCATTGTTGAGGAATCTTATGATGGGATCCATCCAGCTCGGCTCCTGGCTGTCTTCAATGGCACTTACCTGCCGAACAGTCATTTTAATGCTCGAGCTCTCCTATTTTTGTACTTCCACTGTCCTCTTTAGCCCGAGCTCGATTGTCGAGGCTAGGGATGCTAGGGCATCGGCGTGAGAATTTTCTTCTCTGTTGACCTGCTCGATCTGTATCTCCTCGAATCCCTTAACTAGCTTGAGTGCTATGGAAAGATAGGCAGCTATCCTGTCCTCTCTTGCGTTGTACTGTCCAGTCATTTGGTTCACCACTAGCTGGGAATTACAAAAAACTTCTAACTTTTGAATGCCCAAGAGCTCGGCACTCCTGACCCCTGCGAGCAACGTTTCATACTCGGCTTCATTATTAGACGCTGGGAATCCCAACCTGATAGAATGCTCTATTACTGATCCTTCTGGGGAGATGAGGACCACCCCTGCTCCTAAGCCTTTATGATTTGACGCGCCATCAGTGTATAATTTCCATGTTTGCAGTGCCTTGGATTCTCCACTTTCTTCTCTATTTCCTGTTCCTGCTTGGTCATCCTTCCCCCCAGCTCAAACTCGAGTGTGGTTGAGTCCGAGCTGTGCAGCATGCTCGGCCTGGAAAATTCTACAACAAAATCCGCTAGGACTTGTCCCTTGATTGCTGTTCTTGGTCGAAACTAGATATCGTACTCCCCGAGCTCCACTCCCCATTGGCAATTCTTCTAGAGAAGTCAGCTCTGCGCAGCAAAGCTTTAAACGGGTGTGCAGTCAAAACGATGATCTTGTGTGCTTGGAAGTACTACGCCAGCTTTCGAGATGCCATGACCAGAGCCAATGCCAATTTTTCCAGAGGTAGCTATCTGGTTTTGGCACCGAGGAAAGTGTGGCTGACGTAGTAAACTGGGAGCTGCTCGGCCACGTCCAGCCTGACCAGGACGGCACTAGCCGCATGTTTTGACACTGCAAGATACATGTATAGCTCCTCCCCGAACAGGGGTTTGGATAGGAGAGGAGTCGTACTCAGGTACTCCTTTAATTTTTAGAGCGCCTGAGTACACTCCTCCCCCTAGACAAAATTCTTGCCCTTCTTCAACAATTGAAAGAAATGATGGCACTTATCTGATGATCGGTTGATGAATCTATTCAGAGCTACTTCCATCCCTGTCAGTCATTGTATCTCCCTAACTGTCTTTAGGGGTTGTATGTTCTAGATTGCAGCTATCTGGTCGAGGTCTGCTTCGATTTCTCTCATGCCAATCAAGTGCCCCAGGAACTTGCCCGACTGTACGCCGAATGCACATTTTGATGCATTGAGCCTCAATTTGTAGGCTCTCAGCACCTCGAAGACATTGCGCAGGTCGGCCAAATGATTGTGCTCTTGCTCGGTCTTCACTACCATATCGTCTATGTAAACTTCGATACTCCAACCTAACATAGGTTGGAATATCTCAGTTACCAGCCTTTGGTAGGTTGCCCCAGCATTCTTCAAGTCAAAGGGCATGACCTTGTAGTAGTATAATCCCCTGGGAGTGATGAAACTGATCTTCTCTTGGTCGTCTGGGCTCAAAGCTATCTGGTGGTAGCCCCTACAAGCATCCAAAAAACTCATGGTTCCATGTCCGGCTGTCGAGTCCACCAGTTGATCAATCTTGGGGAGTGAGAACGAATCTTGTGGACAAGTTTTGTTCAGGTCGGTGAAATCCACGCAGACCCTCCACTTCCCATTCTTCTTCTTAACCACCACAGTGTTAGACAGCCATTGGGGGTATTGTACTTCCCTTATTGCCCCTGCCTTGAGCAATTTTTCAACCTCCTCTGCTACGGCCTCCGAATGTTGAGCCGAAGACCTCCTCCCGCGCTGGACTATCGGCTTGTGTGTGGGATCCACGTTCAATTTGTGCTGCATTACTTCTGGGTTGATACCTGGCATTTCATAGGGAGTTCAAGCAAATACCTCCGTGTTTGATCTGAGGAAGCTCACCAGGCTGGTTTCTTCTTGCTCGGCCATATGAGATCCGAGTAGAAAGAAACGATCAGGGTCGTCTTCATTCAGCATAACCTTCTTTGGTGGCTCTACAACCTTTTCTGTTGGTGCTCTCCCAACATCATCAAGGAGTGGCCTATCTTGAACTTCAACCACACACACCTGCTCATCAGTGGATGAGCCTGCATTTCCTCGGATAGCAACCATAAAACATTGCCTGGCCACCGTTTCATCTCCCCGAATTGTTTCCACACCCCTAGTAGTTGGGAACTTCAGGACCTGATGATATGCTGAGGGGATGGCCTTAAGCTGATGAAGCTATGTCCTCCCCATTATAGCATTGTAGGTGGACAGCACATCTACCACCAAAAATTTGATATTCTTGAGCTCGAAGCCTGCCCTGACTGGCAGTGTGATTCTCCCCATTGGCAAGACAGGTTGACCGTTGAACCCGACCAACGAGGTGACATTTCAACAAATCCTCTTTCTTGAGCCTTAACTTGTGGAAAAGGTCGGCATACATCACTTCCGTCGAGCTTCCTTAATCAACCAAGATACGCTTCACGTTATACCTTCAAATCCGGAGGGTTATAACGAGTGCATCGTTGTGTGGGTGTTCAACCCCTTCCAAGTCGGCATCAGTGAGAGTCAAGTCTCCTGCCAAGAACTCACTGCTCGGAGACTTTCTTTTGCCCGGACCACCCTGCCCGAGCTGAGTCTGCATAACCTCGCGTCGATGTGCCCTCTTCTGGCTTTCACCCCTTGTCTGGTTCGATGTCTCCGGCCTGGGGGCTGCGTGTATGACATTGATAACTCCCACTGGTTCCTCTGCTCCTTTACCCTGCTCGGCGTGAACATTTTGTTTGGCTCGGGTCTTTTCTTTGTCGATATACTGCCCGAGGTTCCCTACCTTTACCTGCTTCTCCAGGAATATTTTGAAGGCCCGACAACGATCTGTGTAATGCCCATGTTCTCTATGGTAAGCACAGTGTTTCTTTTCATCTCGCTTGCTTAGATCTGTGAACATCTTTAGCGACCAGATAAACCATGGCTTATCCTTGATCTGCTAGAGAAGCTTGTGAATGGGCTCTTTGAACACGGTGTTGGCCACTTCGTATACTCTGTTCGGCCTTTTGCGATCTTTTTCCCGATTAGGCTTCTTCTTGGCCTTCTTAATTTCCTTCTTCTCGGCCCGAGCTCCTTTCTACGCTTCCTAGGCAGGCATTTCACTGCTCATGCCTCCCATGTCCTCCTCGACCTTAGAGTACTGCTTGATCCTCAACATTAGATCGGTCATGTCCTGAGCAGGCCTCTTGGTCAATGAATGCCTCAATTTGTGGGTTTTATCCAACCCAAGCTTGAAAGAGGCCACGGCAAGTTGCTCATTGCAATCATCAATGTCATTAAAGGTCTCCTAGTAACGCCGAGCGTAGGACCTCAAACTTTCATTTTTAGCTTTCCTTTAGCCGAGCAGAGAGTCAATCTCCCTAGGCTGTCGATTGTTGGTGATGAACCTTACTGCGAACAGCTCGACGAGCTGCCTCCAACTTTCCATTGACCCAATTGGGTGTTTGTCAAACCAGCACAGGGCTACCCCGTCCAAGTTGGAAGGAAAAATCCTGCACATCTGGGCTTCATTCCCATTCCAAAGGGCCATCATTTGCCTGAAATGCCGAATGTGACCATAGGGTCAGTCTTTCCATCGTAGAGGTTGAACTCAGGGGTTTGAAATTTCCGGGGCAGATCTGCTCCATCCACTTCCCTTGTAAATGAGGAGGCGGATATCTGCTCCAGCGCCCTCTTAGCAACATCCTGGGCCGACCTCCCCGTGACCGACTGTAGTCTCCCCTCGATCTAAAGGTTCAATCATTGCTTGAGCTCTTCGTTCTCCTCTACACGCCCGAGCTCCTGGCTGCCCTGCCGTTGCTGCTCATGACGGTACATGGCTAGTGCATGGGTGTTGTTGGAGGTCTGCGTCAGCCCCTGTCTCCTCCTTTTAGAGTCTGAGACGCAACTGCTCTCAGGGTCCTCTTCACGACGATCAGGTCGAGGCTCCCTCCTCGAGCTGCGGCTTGCCTGAGGTCGAGCAACGCCTCTCTTTTAATCCCGGTTGGACCTCTCATGGTTGAACTGTTCGTGTTCTGACCGTACTCTTGGCGAGCGTCGTTGGTTTACTTGAGCCCTCATTTCGTGGAGCTCTTGCTGGAGCCTGACTAGCTGCTGGTCTCTCTTATTTAGCTCGTCTTGGTACCCCGCCAACACTTGTTACATTGTGTAACGTTGGGGGTAGTCCCCTTCAGAAGGTGTTGTTTCGTGAGAACTCCCAACGTGGGTCTGTTCTCTCTTTTGGTTGATTCTGGCTCCACCAACATGAACCTCAGAGGGAACAGGGTGTCCTCTTCTCCGGTGTGTTGCATGCGACGCCTCCGCGCATGTTACGCGTTGCTCTCTCAGCTCTTCGTGGTTGTGGTTTCCCCGATTAGCCATGGAGGCGTTCTTAGTAGTGATTTCCACAGACGGCGCCAAATTGTAGAGGATAAGGATTGGGATCCACTGGTCCCGTCGAAGCTGGCTAAGATGTCATGGATGAATGCCATGTGTACGCTTGCACAAAAAAGTGGTGAGATGCCCTCCGGTGGCTTTATACCGGTGGACCCTCCGACGATCGAGTCAGGCAAGGGTCTTAGAGAGAAAGAAGAACTTGAGAGAGTATTTTGGCAGAGTTTCTGCTAGCCAAAGAGAGCATACCTTTTTCTTCAACTTGGCTGGCTATTTATAGGAAGAAATATACTTGACTTGCTTTTAGGGCCCGATCCAACCCGAGCAGGTCGGGTTGTACTCTTTCTCTCTGATCAATGCGTAGCAATTAATGGTCTGATGGTGACTTACCAGTGCCATCATTAAATCTTTCTGCAAGTGCCTTTTGTCATATCAAATTGTCCATCAATACTCAGACCTAGTCTAGACTAAGTCAACGCTCTCTGACACCTTAGTCCTAGAGTTGGTCCAATTACTATTGATCTCTTATCATCAGATCACTTTTCTGATACGCGTATCAACTTGAGTATCAACCCTCAAGCTCGGATCTAGGGGT
>JAUMHN010401610.1:0-15759 GCA_032360265.1 Heliamphora ciliata
TCATTCATCACAAATATAAATATGAAACCACGAATGCAAAATCATCTCAAATGTTTCTCATTAATATGCCAGGAATCAAGAATAAAAAATCTAAAAAGCATGGCTTTTCAGTATACATTCCTAACAGAGGTTGCATCACCTTGTGAGGATGGTTGCGTGTGCTTGACATGCATGTGTTTAATGTTTCAAATAACATGAGAATTTTGTGTAGTACGTGAGCATGGAGGTTGGACCTTAGAATTGATTTGTCTTGTCTTGGAGCGTTTGGATTAATCAACTTGGAGGCCAAGTTAGAAATATGCTTGGCCGATGTATTTTCTAGCAAGGAATCTACGTGGGTCATCCAAATTGACTTATTACTCTTATTGGTACTCCTCGGTATTTAGAGTTTGTTTACATGATCTTGAATGGATAAGTGTTAGTATAATTATGTGACTTATATCTGTAATAACATGATGAATTGAATCTTATGTTGTTATGTTCTTTATTGCTCTCATATAGAAGTGATGTCTGCGCAGAGAGGACGAGGTTGTGGTTGAGGCCGTGGCCGTGGCCGTGGTTTAAGCCAAAGGGATGTGTCATTCCCTGATGCAAGGGATGTGCCAATCCCTAATGCTAGAGATGCTAATCCTCCCTAAGGACCAGTAGACGGGGAAGGGTTACTACGTGAGATTGTGGATTCCATCCGTCAGTTAGCCGATGCTACTAGGGGAGGGGCGAGAGTACCCAAGTTGAGGGTGACTGTTGCGATGTGGGAGTTCTGACGTCTTGACCCTCCTACCTTTGTTGGAGATTCTGATCCCAAGGTAGCCGCAGAATGGATGGAGCTCGTGACGAGGATTATGGATATATTACAGATAGTCAAGGATGACTTGAGGGTTGCGTTTGTCGCTTTTTAGCTGAGGAGTGATGCCCACAAATGGTGAAAATTTTTTAGAACCATTGTGGATGGAACGTGAGCATCGTTTGCCAGAGTATTTCTGGAGAAATACTTTCATGAGTCCTCAAGGTACCTAGACCGGGAGGAATTTTTTTCTCTCACCCAAGGAGTTATGACTATGGTTCTGTACGAGGCGAACTTCACCAACTTATCCCGTTTTGCACAGGAAATTGTAGCTACAGATGAATTGCATGCAAAGAGGTTTGAGAGGGGTTTGAGACTCGCGATCAGAGATCTAGTGATGACATTGAGGATGTGCATATTTACAGATTTGGTAGAGTCAGCCATCACCGTGGAAAATACCTTGAATGAAACACGCAGAGCTAGAGAGAGCAGAACCCCGCATGGTGGAGGAGGTGCACAGTCCGAGGGGCGCGTGAATAAGTGACAGAGATCAACCGGTCCTAATTCTCACCCTACGAGATCATATCAGCAGTAGTTTTCTGGACCAGCACCCTCGGTGGCTTCATTAGAGAAGTTGGTACGGAGGGAGCTTATCTATTATCAGTGCAGGCAACTTGGGCATCGTGTGCCGAATTATCCGCAAAAGAGGCAGTTCCAAAGTTCAGTACCTATTCAGTCTCAGGGGAGAGAGCCACCAGTTTGTTTTAGGTGTGGCCAACCGGGACACTTTCGTAGGAGTTTTTAGGGAGGGAGTGCACAGAGTACGGTAGGTGCACTAGTTGTTCAGTCTGTACAGGGATGATAGGCTTATCGACAGCAGCAACTAGTAGCTCAAACTTTTAGGGTTACGAAAGGGGATGCCTTAGTACAATCAGTTTAATAGCCCGCAGCGTAGAGCTATGGTAGGTAGACCAGGGAACCACAGGGCAGAGTGTACACCCTTACAGATCCTAGTTTCTCCGAGGCCCCAGTTACACCTGATGTTGCAGCGACTACCTCAGTTATTAGAGGTACTCTCTTAGTGTACAGATCATGGAACAGTGTTCTCATCGACACGAGAGCATCGTATTCTCTTATATCATCTACTTTTGCATATGCTGTAGAGTTTGAGATTGATTCGTTGGGTAGCATGCTGTGCGTAGAAACCCCGATCAGTGGAAATGTGGTGTTGGAATAAATCTATAGATCCTCTGAGTTAGAGGTCGCCAGCCGCTGTTTAGAGTTTGATTTCATCATTCTCGACATGACCACGTTTGATGTCATCCTAGGGATGGATTGGTTGACTTCCTATTGGGCCTATATCAATTGTGATCGATGGAGGGTATTGATTTGTACGTTGAGAGTGATTACTTTTGTTTTATGGGCGAACGTGATGAGGGTTTAGTGTCCATGCCCGATGTTGTGCGAAATCGAGAAAACCTTAGTTTCCTCTTCTCTGCTCTCATGTTGGATGAGGCTATTGGAGTTCGAGGGGAGTTTCCCCCTGTGGTTTGTGACTATCTAGTTCTCTTTCTAAACAATCTATTTGAGTTACCACCAAGTCGTGAGGTAGAGTTTTCTATTAATATTGTTGCGAGATCTGCTCCAATTTTGATGTCGTCTTATCATTTTGCACCAGTAGAGTTGTGAGAGCTTAAGGTATAACTCTAGGAGTTGGTTGATAAAGGGTTTGTACGCTCGAGTATGTCACCGTGGGGAGCTCCAACTTTGTTTGCCAAAAAGAAGGATGGGTCCTTGAGATTATGTATCGATTATCGAAAGATGAATAAGGTAATAGTGAAAAACAAGTATCCTATGCCTAGGATTGATGATTTGTTTGATCAGTTAAAGGGTTCATGCTACTTTTTGAATATTGACTTGAGGTCAGGATATCACCAGTTGAGGATCAGGGAGGAAGATATAGAGAAGACTACCTTCCGAACTCGCTATGGTCACTACAAGTTTTTGGTTATATCGTTCGGTTTGATAAATTCTCCTACAACGTTTATAGACTTGATGAACTACATATTCTATCCATACCTTGACCGTTTTGTGGTCGTGTTTATGAATGACATTCTGATCTACTCACCATCGAGAGAGGTACACAAAGAACACCTACGTATTGCCTTACAGCTTCTGAGAAAACACCGATTGTACACGAAGTTTGAGAAGTGTGAATTTTGGATGCCTAAGGTGAAGTTCCTTGGACACGTGGTATCGGGAGATGGAGTGTCTATGGATTCTTCAAAGATTGATGCAGTGATGAGTTGGGAGCGACCGAAAAATGTCTTTGAGATTCGCAGCTTCTTGGGTTTAGCAGGTTATTACCCGCGATTCGTGAAAGATTTTTCTCCACTCACCACACCGATGACTCGCCTTACACGGAAAGAAATCATGTTTATTCGAAGTGAGTCTTGTGATTTGGCATTCCAGGAATTGAAAAAAAGGTTGAGAAGTGCACCAGTATTGATTATTCCAGAAAGAGATTTGGGGTAAACAGTTTATTGTGACGTGTCGCATGATGGCTTGAGGTGTGTCTTGATGTAGGAGGATAAGGTTGTGACTTATGGATCCCAACATTTGAAGACTCATGAACAGAACAATCCCACATATGATTTGGAATTGGCAGCCATGGTTTTTTCCTTGAAGGCATTGTAGCACTATTTGTATGGTGAGGATTTTAATGTTTTCTCAGATCACGAGAGTTTGAAATACTTATTTTCTTAAAAGGACCTGAATCTACTCCAGTGAGAGTGGATAGAGTTTATGGAGGACTATGATTTTAACCTTCTATATCACCCAAGAAAGGCCAATGTCATAGCCGATACTCTTAACAGGATCTCATGGTTCGTTAGGTTCTATTACCAAACGAGAATGGGACATGCTCCAGGAGGTTGTTGAGTTTGATTTGTGTCTCGGGGAGACGGGGGAGGGTGCAACCTTGTTTTTAGTGGTTTTACGACCTATGTTGGTTACTCGTGTGCTGGAGGCTCAGCAGACAAATAAGAGGCTTAGATGTTACGGGATCGTGTTGGCAGTGGGAGAGACACCACGGGATGGGTTGTGAGCGCAAATCAGAGTTTAAGATTGGCAGGGAGAGTGTTTGTGTTAGAGTCGTGTTGTGATAATTTGCTACATGATTTTCACCATTCTCGTCTTGCAGTGCACCCAGGAGGCAGCAAGATGTACCATGATTTGCACCGATAATTTTGGTGGAAGGAAATAAAGAGGGATGTAGTTCAGCTCGTTTCACGATGCCTAACTTGTCAGCAAGTGAAGGTAGAGCACCAGAGGCCAGCAGGATTACTACAGTCGTTGCCAGTGTCAGAGTAGAAGTAGGAGAATATCACGATGGATTTCGTATCTAGACTTCCTAGATCCCCTAAGGGGCATGATGTTATTTGGGTTGTGGTTAACAGACTGACAAAGTTTGTGCATTTTCTTCTTATTCGTGTGAGGGATTCAGTAGACAAGTTGTGTAAGCTGTATGGCAGTGGGATTGTTTGATTGTACAGAGTACCCGTGTCTATTATTTCCGATCAAGACCCGCGCTTTACGTCGCACTTTTGGCAGAGTCTTCAGGTAGCTTTGGGGATGAATTTTCTTTTCAACACTACTTTTCATCCTCAAATGGACAGTCAGGCCGAGCATACTATATAGATTCTGAAGGATATGTTGAGAGCTTGTGTGCTTGATTTTTGGGGTTCTTGGGAGGATCATCTGTAATTGGTAGAGTTTGCAGATAACAATAGCTATCAGTCTAGCATTAGGATGGTGCCTTTTGAGTCTTTATAAGGCAGGCCGTGTAGATTGCTGGTGTGTTAGACAGAGGTGAGAGAGGTAGCAGTGTTGGGACCCGACTTGGTGTGGGAGACAACGAAGAAGATTATCATGATCCGCCAACGTTTGGTAACGGTCCAAAGTCGTTAGAAGAATTATGCCGATCAGAGGAGGAGGCCTTTAGAGTTTGGGGTGGGGGATCTCGTGTTTTTTAAGGTCTCGACACTTCGAGGTTTGATGAGATTTGGTCGTAGCGGGAAGTGTTCGCCATGTTTTATTGGGCTATTTGAAATCTTGGAGAGGATTAGAGAGGTGGCATACCATATGGCCTTGCCTCCTCAGTTGTCATCTGTGCACATCTTTCTTGTTTTCATGCTTCGAAGGTACAGGCCTGACCCGTCCCATATCTTGGATTGGACTGAGTTGCGAGTGGATGTGGATGTATCTTTTGAGGAACGACCTGTAAGAATTTTGGATATGAAGAAACAAGCGTTGAGAGGGAGGACCATTGCCTATGTTAAGGTTCTGTGATTTTATCACGGAGTTAGGGAAGCAACATGGGAGCTTGAGTCTGAAGTCCGTGTTAGGTACCCGGAGTTGTTATCTTCTTAACCTTGTAGCGAATTTCAAGGGCAAAATTCCATAAGGGGGAAGAGTTGTGAGACCCGGTTCCTTTTGTTTTTGTATCTCATATGTGTAAGGTGTTGGTTATCGTTTTGATCGTTGTAGAAAAGTACATTTCTATATGTTTTATGCAATCTCGGTCCTGTCGGGTGTTGCAGCAAAAGCTATATTTTTCTGGGTATGACCACTCGATCATCAATAGACCGCTCGAGCGGTCTGTCTGCGGAGGCTGTGTATAAGGTAGCTCACCACCTTGGTTTTTGAATTAAAGCTTTTCCTATAAGCTTCTTCCTCTCTCTCTCTCTTGAGAACCCAAACCAGATCCTCTTCCTTCTCTCTAGATTTTAGCTTGGTTCAGGCTCGATTTTTTGTTTTGGGATAGCAATTCGTTAATATCCTCGTAGTGGGTCTTTGCGTTCATCCAAACAGAATCTCGTTTCGATGACTTTAGTTTTTCGTTAGTGTCAAAAGCTGATTTTTTAACTCTCTGAGGTAGGATCCTAAACTATCTTGCTTTAAAAGGGTGCTACATGTGATTATATGTATTTTTACTGTTTTAAAATGCTATAAATGTTAGACTTTGTGTTTAAACCGTGTTTAGTTGGACAAAAAAGCATGTTTTGTATTTTATGGTTTACTATAAAGTTGGTGGACATGTGCGTGTCCGTGGTTTTTAAAAAGATGAGTTTTGAAAATCGGAGAGATTTATGTAGAAGTTAAGAAAGCCTAGTGCGGATGCTTTGAGGGAGCCCATGGGAGATGCACCGAATATCTATTATTTTTAGAAAATATTCTTTTTCCTTTTTAAAACAAAAGTCCATGATATCTGAGCATCCTTCTTGAAAAATAGAGTTGCCACTTAGTTTTTGAGAAAAATCAAGAAAAATAAAAAAAAGGCTGTGGGTCTTTTAAAAATGTAACCAAAGAAAAAGAAGGTTCGGGGGCGAAGGTATGAAAAGGGAAGGTGTTAGGCACTCTTTTCGTCCAACCGTAAGGTTAGCCTTTACTTTGTCAATGTTGGCTCTTATTGTAAACTTTTTAAAGGTAACATATACAGAATAGGAAGTTAAAGAGAGTTCAAACAAAAGCAAACAATGAAACAAAAATTTGACTACGATCCTAGGGTCATACAACTTAGTTATTATTTCTAAATATACTACATATATTGTTTGAGCAAAGCAAAGCGAAAAACATGTAAATAAGCAGTAAATGAACAAGCATGATTCTAAGGGTCATGCAATAATGTTTATGTCCCTATCATGTTGTAAACAGGCTGTACAAAACAAGCAGAAGAAACTTAAACATCATATTTAAGTTACTGGGCATGCAAAAAACTCACGGTCGTAGCAACAAATGTTGCGGCCGTGACAAATATAGGGTTACCGCGAAGAACATAATGAAAATTTCTCACGGCCGTAACAAAGAAATGTCGCGGCCATGGTTTTTAAGAGGTACAAAAAAGGTATGTACATTGCACGTGGCTTCAAGCGAGCTCAAACGAATAAGATATGCAGGACTGAGACCATGACTTTTTGGTTTTAGGCTAGATCTTTCATCCTTCATCCTCTATGCAAGTAATAACTCTAAATAAAATATACAGGATATCAAAAATGAAAAACTGGGAGCTTAAACACATGTACATGCTACTAATCTCTCAAAAACTACACGACCGTAACAAAGGGGATGACGGCCGTGACAAATATGAAAGAAAAGAAGGCGGCCGTAACATTTACATAACCTCAAAATCATACAAATATGAAGGCATATATAGGAGACCATGACCCATTTGGTCTAGGCCATATATACCATTCATTACCCGACAGAAAACTAAACAGAGATACGTAAAGAAGAAAATACAAAACAGAGAGATATAAGGATGCACAAACTTGAAATAAACAGATAACATAGGGTTTTAAAAAAGGGTTTTTGCATTTCTAGCCTTAGAACAATGTCATGGTCGTAACAATAAAAGGTTGCGACCGTTTATATAAAGAGGCATAAATGTAGTGGCTCCTATAACGCAGTCGTCACTGTGGGTTTAATAGAACACGGTCGTGACATAAGAAAGTTACGGCCGGTATGTTCCACAACCTCAATAAGCTTCTGATGTGTTTAGTGTGCTTGTAGGCATTGAAACAAGAAGTAAACAAATGTAAATATACAAAACAAAAGGCTATGAAGATACTGTTATTGATGAAAAGTTAAAGGAAAGAAATGCTTATATTGAAATGAATGGTAAATAAGCAATAAAAACAATGAAAACCTTATCCACGACACCCTCGGAGGAAGAGGATGAGGATTTAAGAAGAGTCGTGGGATCCTAAGATTACCTCGTGTGAATATCCACCTTGAATGGCCACTCGGTGGTGAGAATACTATACCTCCAAGCTAATGTGTGTGCCTTAAGAACTCCTCCAGGGCAAGCAAAAATAAAAACGAGGCTCGGGGAGTATTGAATGGATAGAAGAATATCGGGTGGGAGAGTATTTGGGCAGAGTTGTGGCCTCCAGGTATGTTTCTCTCTTGTTTCTGCTTGGAATCGCTGCTTATTTATAGGCAAGGCGAGCAACACAAACCCCTTCTGGAATGCTGTCACCTATCCAAAATGAGATAATGGTGACGGCCACTACCTTTTTGCTTTTATACAGTACAAGTCGCTACCTTTATGGTAGTAAAAAAGACATACGTGAGTTTTAAAAGTCACGACCTGCATAAAAAGGCAACGGCCAGGACAAAGAAAGTTACGACTTGGTTTAGGTTTTCAAAAAAGTTACAACCGTTAGAGTAAGGACACTACATGTTCTAGGGTTTTCAAAAAGGTTGCGACCGTGTGGATAAGGATGTCACGGCTTGAAGGTTGTTTAGAGTTTTTGGGTTTTGGGCCATATTCATGATATTGCTTGCTTGAGGATATCCTTGAGCATGATTCTCATTCTTTCGTCATTGGGGCGCATTCGAGATGGGTACCTAAGATTCGGCTTGATCAGATTGGGGTGTCTACAGTTGCCTCTCTTTGACAGAGCTTGCAGCAACTAGTGGTGCAAGTAAATGTCAAAGTTCCAAAGACAAACCGATCGAATAAGCCGCCAATCTTAGGCACAAAAAAATATGTAGAAAAGCGTGGTCAACCTCGAATTTTGATTGAGTTTCCTACGTACCCCTATTGTAAGGGATCAGACCGATCGTAGTTCGTAGGGCAATGCATATGATGCAAATAAGCTAATCATGATGCATAATAGGTATAGTGCAATGCAAACAGGTACGATGCAAGAAAAATTTTAGGGTCACAACACGAATCAATAAAATATCAATCAGTTTAAGGTCATGTGGAGATCGACAATTCAGTTTAGGGTCATAAGAAGGACCGAATTCTTAGGGGAAAAGTTTAGGTCACTTAAGGACCAATAAGTCAGTTTAAGGTCGTGAGGAGGTCTGAAGAGGCTAGGGATAGTTTTAGGTCGTGTTGAGGACTAAAAAGGTAAAGGGGCAACTTTTATGACGTGCGAGGACGGCAAGTCAATTTAAGGTCATGAGGAGGACCGATGGATCAGTTTAAGGTCATGAGAAGGACCAAAGGTTCAAAGGGGCATTTTAAGATAGTGTGAGGACCAGCAAGTCAATTTAAGGTCATGAGGAGGACCGAACTTTTAAGGAGGCCAACTTATCAGTTTTAGGTCGTGACGAGGACCGATAAGTCAGTTTAAGGTCATAAGAAGGACTGATGGGTCAATTTATGGTCATGAGGAAGACCGATGGGTCTAAGGACATTTTAGTTCGTGTTCAGGACCAATGAATCAGTTTAAGGTTATGAGGAGGATCGATGGCTCAGAGGGGCATTTTAAGGTCGTGCGAGGACTAACGAGTCAATTTAAGATCATAAGAAGGACCGATGGGTCAGTTTATGGTCATGAGAAGAACCAAAGGTTCAAAGGGCCATTTTAAGGTCGTGTTGGGAACCGACAAGGTACAGGGGTATCTAGATCATGAAAAAGGGCTAAGAGAGCCTTCAATTTGTTCAAAACCCACATGGTGTAGTTCTAAGGTCCGAATAAAGGGGAAAGCTCAAAACAAAATAGAGGCAGTCGCTTTTGTATATCGCGGCCTGTACAATTTTTCCCTAAGGAGATGGCAGCCTGAACATAAATTTCATGGACTTGAGAAACGCTTGGATAAAAGGCACGGCTGTTACAAAATAATGTTGCGGCCTGGGTCAAGTTGTGACGACTGCCAGTTTTAAAAGCGACGAACCTCACGGCCGTGAGGTCGATAGCAGAACATAAGTTCTGAGATCATTCGAAAAAACCATTCGTACGAAGTTTTCACATTCTCTTTTCCTCTCATCTCTCTCTCTCTCTCTCTCTCTCGGCTCTCTCTCTATCTTTCTTTCGAGCTCTCACTCTCTTTCTCTCTCTCTCTCTCTCAACTCTCTCTTGTTCTTTCTCTCGATCTCTCTCTCAAGCTCTCAGTCTCTCTCTTAGCTCTCTCTTGTTCTTTCTCTCGAGCTCTCACTCTATCTCTCTCTCAAGCTCTCACTCTCTCTCTGAAGATGTTTATTCTCTCCTTCCTCTCCTTGGTTTTCTCCACATTGGTGGGTGGCGGCTTTAGCTTCGTCGGCGACGAGGGTGGTGCCGGCGGAAGTGGAGGTGGTGGTGGAGCCGGTAGTGGAGGTGGTACTGTTGGAGGACATAGCAATGGGGGAGCCAATGGTGTTGGAGGTGCGACTAGTGGCAATGGTGGTGCCAGCAGTGTTGGAGGTGTGGCTAGAGGAGGCAGCAATGGTGGGGCTGATGGTGTTAGAGGTGCGGCTGGAGTGGCCGCGAGTGATGGTGGCAGCAGGGACAAGGATCTCCTACTCTAGGGAGGGGGTGCGTCGAGCATGCCGGAACATTTCAACGCTGGGACTTACACCCCTCTTCTTCACTAGTTCCGAAAATTAGCTATGAAGAGGTTCATTCATCCAGTTGTCATAGCAGAGCGTGAGATCCTTCTCCGGTGTCGTGAGGATCACCTCGCGGCCCGTAACCTTGAGGTAAGTTGAAAACTTGAATTCGTTGCTTGCTTTTTGTTTGAAAGTTTGTTTGGACATTGAACTTTTGATTACTTTGATATTGATTGAATTGGATCGAGCTTTGAACTTGAATTGAATATTGAATTGTATCGAATGTTTGAGTTAAATTGGTTCGGTGTTCGGGATTGAAATTGGAATGGAGTTAAGACTAGGTTTGAAAGGTTGGACATAACTACATTAGGCCTTGGCTTGGATTGGATGGACCTTTGCTCTTGGACGAAAATTTTGAACTTGGATGAGAACAAAACTTTAGATTGAACAAAAATGTAATTTTGGTTAAAATAAAATGGGCTTTTGAATTTAGATGAAAATGGACTTTAGGTTGAACAACTTTTACAGAGAGGTGGTGGGGCACCACCAACACTTTCCACCTTCCCACGTTTGAGGTGACCCTTACTCCTCTTGATTTCTCTCTCATTACTGGGATTCGGGTAGGCAATGACCCAATCCTATTTGATCGAGATATCTATCGGATCCCCGAAGCTCTTCTGTACCTTCTCAGCCATGTGCCCCTTCCATCGACAAGGGAATCATACGATATATGTGGCTGAAGACAACCTTCAGACATTTTGCCTGCTCCGAGGTCCACCACTTCGAGTGAGTGGCACGTGCATTCCTTCTCTACATGTTTGGGATATTCTAATTCCTGAACTTAGGGAGCATGGTGCACCTCCACTACCTCGCTACCATGGTGGTGGTGGACCAGATCGGCTCCTATGATTGGGGAGGAGCTGCATTGGCCACTTTATATGGGTATATGAGCGCGGCCACCAAGACCTCTGATCTGAGCGTCGGTGGTTACTAGCGTATCTAGGAAGTATGTCTTCTTTCTCTGCTTTCTTTCCTTTCCCATTTCCATATCTGTATATCTATTTCAACTGTACTGATGCTTCTCTTGATTTTCTACAACTATGGGCTTATGAGTTCCTAGGCATGCGCCAGTCGGTGAACTCCTATGACGACACCCTCGTGATCCCCCAGGCACTCTGATGGGCCAGACGTCATTGGGGTCCAAAGCCTGGTGGGAAGGATTTAGATGATGACAGCCTTTTTCTGGACAGCCTCACTCTCAACCAGGTAAGTCATCTACTGCTCTTACTCAGTTGTTATTTCCATTCCATGTTCATACACTGCTTATTGACATGCTTTTTTTGATTTTCAGGTCTGCTAGGACATATAGATTGGCAAGGAGGAGCGAGCTGGTGCCTACCTAATGCAGAGCCGCGAGGTTACCTAGACCCGTGTCTTGCTTGAGGGGCCATTCTATAGAGAGTAGTACCTTGGCGAGCGCGTCGTTCGACAGTCTTTGGGGTATGATCACTTTCGTATCCCGAGGATGCATCCGGTGGCAATGCATCAGGCCGACACCCTCCGTATGGCTAAGATCATCTGAGCCGTGGTGGGCATCGATGATGCCACACTGATCGAGGGCGAGGATCGTGACTACACGGTATTTACCCGAGAGAGGCTCATGCCTGCCATAGGTGCTCGTGCTGCCGTGCGGGGTCCTCCTCCCGCTGCCCGAAATCCTATTCATCCTGAGCTCCCCTGGACAGTAGATACATTTGTGGACAAGATTCTCCATCATATCTGGATCCCTGAGCTGGCGGCCCTAGAGATTCTCTTACCCCTCGGCGCTGAGTAGGTATGACATCCCTCCTTCTGTTCTTCATACTGTCGCTTATATCTAACTGCACTGACCTGGTTGTACTGAGTCTTCTACTCTTACTTATTCCCATATCTGACTGATCTTGATTTAGTTCTTCTCTTGACAGATTCCCCGGGAGTGGTGTGACCAGTCCCTTCGCCTGATCACCGAGTTGAGGATATTGGTCTGTCGCCGGGATGCTGCCTTCTGGGCCCATGGTTTGGAGCCTCCTGCTCCTCGGGGTGGCCCCATTGCGGTACTTTCTACCTTTTATTTACATTCTTGCGCTCTTTCCTTTCTACTCATATTTATCTGCCTTAATTGATGTGACCCTTTTTCTTCTTTCAACGTGGGCATGGCGGAGGATCAAAGACTCGCGGTGGTCACACAGCACCTGCCGTCCCAGCTACACCTTCTGCTCGGACTTCTGCTGCTACTGCTGCTTCTTTGTCGTCCTGGGATCGAACTCCCAGTGTTACACAGACTATCGACAGCTCAGAGGAGGTGGAGGAGACCGGGTCGACATCCGGAGAGTCGTCCCAAGGAGGCTATGTGGTCCAGGGGAAGACAACCCGACGGGAGTGATCTTTCTGATCTACCATGCTGCTGAGGATTTCTCTTTTGTTCTTAGAGGCATGCATGCTTATTCTTTTCTGGGCCTGCACGCCTATCTGACACATTTTGATACTTTGTTATGATCACACTGTCGCACTGCTCTGATTCACTGTACTCATACACTGCCTTGACACATGTTGCATAGACACACGCTGATCCACACTGATATACTGTCTTGACACACACAAATACAGACATACTATTCTTTGACATTCTGCACAGATATACTGATGGGGCCTGTGTGCCTTTGATTTTTCCTTTGGCCTGTGTGCCACATCATATGCATTCACACAGTACTTTGATTTCGATGGGTTGGGCCTTTGCACCTTGTGATTTACACTTTTTAATTATCATAAATGTAACACCTCGGTCCGAACCCTAGTAGTAACCACCTAGACTGTAACAACCCGGCCCGGATCCAAGTTGTAGCAGTCCGAATTGTAACTACCCATGGAGTGATCTAGCCCAAACCCTAGTACTAGCGACGGATAGGCAATGTGAACCTAGATCGCTATATGAATAAAAGAAAATCCTAAGTAACCCGAAACCCTAATTTTGACCCGGAAACCCAAAAAGACACTAAATACTTAGAGGCAAAGCCCTAACACTCAAAAAAGTCTCGGAACATCTTAAATTAAGTAAATAGAATAAAATATTAAATTAAAAATCAAAATTACCATAATTAAAAATTCCCATGATTCCCATTTTTAGGGTAAAATGACCATTTTGCCCATAGTACAGTAAAAAGTCCTGAAAATTCACATTTTGACACATGGCCACTCAAAAATCAGATATTTATATAAAATTAATTAATAAAATAAAATATAACTACAAAAATGACCAAATTGCCCATGCATGGCCAGCCACCTAGGAGAATGTGCCTAAAAAGCCTTTTTAAGCTTAAAAATAAGAAAAAAATGCATAAATTAAATATTATTATGATCCAAAACTTTTTATACAAGTAATATATATAATAATATAATAATATAGGTTAACAAAAGTAAACAAATAATTATTTAAAATCTCTACACAATAAATAAGTCAAAAAACCAATTCTCGTCAAACTACCTTAATTTAATTTAAAAGCTTACACCTATTTAATTAATTACTATCAAAATTATGATAAATCATGAAAAGAATAAATTAATTATAAATACATTAATATAATAAGTTTTAGTAGGTTTAGATATCAAAAAGATACATAAAATTTATATTTTATGTATTTTATTTCACAAAATGGTGCCAAAATACAATTTAAAAATCCTAAATTAATACAAGTCAGATCTTGAGCCACCCAAGTCTGTCATGGCTGAACCCCACCTGCCAAATTTGATTTCTCAATGTCTCAAATAGCACCCACCTCTCATGCAACCAATAGAAATTGAAGAAAATTCAAAATAAAGCTTGGAAAGCAATTATTATGTCTCTAATGCATTCTTCTTATAAAAACACAATGAAACACCCTTCTCTACATGTATTTTCTGCTAAGAGGGTGAGAGAGAGAGACCTCCAAAATTTCTAAGTGTTTTCAAAGAAGGAGAGAAGAAGAGAGAAGGAAGAAAGGAGGAGAAGAGAATCAAGAGGGAGGCAACAAAGCTAAGTCCATATCTTCCTCAACTTTTTAGGCATCAAAAGAGATAAGAAACTCCTTCAAACCCTCTAATATTCTCTCCTAAGATACCCCTCAATCCATCTCTATAACAAACCCTAAGAAAATAAAACAAAGAATATGTCAAAAAGGCGTCATAAGAGTAGAACAGGGGCTGTTTATGTAAGATTGTGCTTTGCATATGCTTGCATGTGTTTATTTTTCAATTTTATGGCCTAAACATGTTATGGATTTTTGGTTTATGTGAGCTCACAATATGCATGCAAAGAAAATATGTCATAAATGTACACAACATAAGCTAGGCAACCAAAACCCTAAGTAGACTGATTTTTCTTGACTTACTCACTTTCTGCCACCAACTTTAAATCATCATAACTAAATGTAGAAAAATGGGCTTAAAGTGATTTTTGTGTAAAACTTTAGATGTTTGAGTTATCTTTCATACAAAATTGGTTTGAAGTGATTCCGTTGGGTAGAACTCCAGATATCTTGTTTTTTCCTAAGAGTGTCAGATTTTGACCACTCTGAGTTACAGACCTAAAAACCCTAAGTTAGGATGATAACCGCGCTTAGGTCAAAACATGCACATTGTATAGGACATATTTATCATTATGTCCACCAAAAATGAGCCAAAACTATGAAGACATGATAGGTCAACAGCCTTCCCAAATTCACTATTAAGGTTCAGTGACTGACAGATCTCTCTGTCACATATTTTTGTGGGATCCAAAACCCAACTGTTTAGAAGCCAAATCCAAACATGGTAAACATGCAAAATGTAGATAACATATCAAACAAATTACTGAGCAAATATCGCCCAAAATACCCTCGGATGATAGCCCAAAGGTTTTGAGCATTCTCTATCAAAAACACACTCCGCAGACCCTTTTTACGCTGACTGAACCCTTTTTATAAATTGGCCACATTCTCAAACTTTGTCGAAATAACTTGCCCTAACTCAAAACATAAAACTTGTAGGGGACACCTTAAACCAGAACTCCACCAAAAATCAGAGCCATAGCTCTTGAATGGATGCCCCAAAACAGTGGCCAACAGAAGCTCAATTCCTTTGTATTTCTCTGTAAATTGCTGAACCGTTTTTACTTAAATAAAATAAATGATCCCCGTGCCTTAGGATCTTGCATTAGTGATAAACACGAAAGTTGTAGGGAATATTTTTATCTAATTGGTGTTAAAATATCATAAGCTAAATCTTTATGTAAGTACCTCAAAACGCTATCGTAACTTTAAAACTAAAAACTAAACTTGTACCTAAAATTGGCTAAGTGGTCGAATGGTGTGTTATTTATGAGACTTGAGTATGTGAACCTTATATGAACTTTGTGAATAATTGATATTTGAAAATGATGCTTGATGAAATGAACTCATGCCGATAGTTCAATTTTATACCACGTGAAATATGGTTATGTTTTGCATGCTTTGTGCGTAATGTTTTAGTAAGTTGTACCATGTGCTATGTCATGTTTATAGACCATGCAATGATTAGTTGTACACGAGGCATATTGCACATTCATGGGCATTCCTACGTTGCATCTTGGGTTATTAAAGTCCTTCGTACCTTTCAAATTGGG
>JAUMHN010401620.1:0-15756 GCA_032360265.1 Heliamphora ciliata
CGCACCGAGTCAAATACTGGATAGAATATACGGACTATGCATTCATACATTACAAATATAAATATGAAATCATAAATGAAAAATCATCTCAAATTGTTTCTCATTAATATGTCAGGGATCTAGAATAAAATACATAAAAAGCATAATTTTTCAGTGTAAATTCCCAACATATATATGTGTTTTGCATGTGTGGGTTTGGTTCTGCTTCTTTCATTTGGGTTTTTACCCAGCGATGACCGCTCGAGCGGTGATCTGTTCGCTCGAGTGAACAGGTGGCTGAGGGTCGGGGCGCTCGAGCAGAACTTTGTTCCCTAGAGCGGGCTTGTGGTAGAGAGTTGAGTCAGTGGGGGACCCCTCGAGCAGAGCCCTGTTTGCTCGAGCAGACAGCCTGGCGCGAGATTGTATAAAGACAGCTCATGCCTTGGTTTTTGAACTAAAGCTTGTCTTGTAAGTTTTTTTTTCTCTACACAAAACCTCTGCCTTCTCTCTAGCTTTAAGCTTGGTTCAGGTTCGAATCTTGGCGTTTAGTTAGTTGATCCACGATATCCTTGCCGTGGGCTTCGCGTTCATCTGAACAGAATTGCGTTTTGGCAACTTTGTTTTCCCGCCGGTGTTTAAAACTTCGAGTTTTAACTCGCTGAGGTAGGATTCTAGACTATCTTGCTTTAAAAGGGTGCTACATGCAATTATATGCATTTTTTACTGCTTTAAATGCTATAAATGCCTGATTTTGTTTTTAAACCATGTTTGGTTGGACAAAAAGCATGTTTTGCCTTTGTTTTGGTTTATAACAAAGTTGGTGGACGTGTGGGTGTCCGTAGTTTTCAAAAGGTGGGTTTAAAAACGGAGAGATTTATGTAAAAGTTATAAAAATCATGTTTTGGAGGTTTGGAGCTAACCCTTGGGGCTGATCCTTAGTTTTAAACGTTTCGGTTGATATGGTGAAACATTTGAAAGATGTTGGTCATTTTCCTTGGTTATGGATGATGTGGCGGAAGGCCGTTGGATGTTTGAACATGATTAATGTACTATTTTTAATGTCTTTGTAGTTAAGCAACGTGTTTTAATGATTCGATAGATGTTTCGTGACAGTGCGTGTGTAATTAGGCCGCTATTGCTCCTCGGTAAAAGTCTAAAAACTTTGTGCATGCAGGTGCTTCGCTCCTTCGGGTTAATCTCCGTAAATGAAATGGTTGCCCCATTGGGAGGCGTGTGTTGTTGTAACTCTGTATAGAACTTGCTATTATCTAGCGGGTCATTGGATGCTCCGGAACTAGGATAATGAACGAGAGTCTATAGTTATTAACTTTGTCCCCAGTGCGATAGAGTTGGTACATAGGAATCATTGTCGGTAGTGGGAACCGAGTGGGAAAATAACATTTTGTTAATGTTTTCTTAACTGTTGGACGTTATTTAGATCATATGGAAATGCGTGCTTTTGGGATGGAAAATCGTTTTGAGGCTCGCGTAGTTGAGATTATTCTATGCTATGTGATTGCATATCCTATTTTACTTCATTATAGTCTGTTCCTATTGGGTTTCGCCTCACGTTGTGGTATTTAAAAACCTTTTTCAGGTGACTGTGATCATGAGAGACGATCTAGTGGAGCCTGAGGAGGCTAAAGATTTTTTCGTAGTTTTCTTTTTGTTATGGAATCATGTATGGTCATATATGTATTTTGGATTCACAACATGTTATATAAAGCCCTAAGGCTATGGTTTTATATGCCATTTGCATGTGAGATGTGAGCCCGTGTTGGGTTGGGACTTCTCAGTTTGAGAAGTTTTGTTTTGGTTTAAAAACGTTGGTATCCAAGTTTTTGGGTTGAAATGAGAAGTTTTCTTATCAAACTAATGTTTTGTCCCTATATTTTGTTTGTTTAAATCCATATTCAAAGGGTATGTTTTTAGATGTGTTTTTGAGACTTCGGAAGATTTTTTGATTTCTGGCTGAAAAATCTCTCGGGTGCCTCACCGTTCGAGCAAGCCTTTGAGCGCTCGAGCGGATAGCCGCTGTGACCAAAAGTTGGGTTTTGTTTTGAAAGAAGGTTTTTGTTGGAGAAGTTTGGGGGTAACCCTTTTTGACTCAAAATGGCATGTTTTATTATTTGTTTTGTAAAAAAATCTCATTTTTGTTTCAATCTTTGACCCATTTGGGTTTGGCGATTTTGGTGGATCGTGGTATCCTAAAATGGTTGTTTAGTGGACTTTTCACGTGGCCCATGGTTTTGGGGCATGACATGAGTCGTCTAATTGAAAGGGGTCTTCTAAAGCCTTTAGAGTCGACTCTGCCTCCGAACCCTTTACCACCCAGATATAATCCTATCCAGTACTGCGCATTTCACCAAGGGCACAGTCATCTGACTAACAATTGCATGCGGCTTCAACATGAGATCCAAGATTTGATTGATAACAAAGTGATCCCTCCGCCCACCACTGTACAAAAACCGAATGTTACTTCCAACCCTCTGTTGAACCATGTAAACTAGGAGAATGTAAACACCGTTGAAAGAGAATTGGAAGGATTTGATCCCACAAAATTTAGTCTCCGCAACAGAAGCAATGCCAATTACAGTACCGTCATCCGATCCAAAAGTACTACTGCTTGATGAACTTATTCAGGATCTGATAGATGATGATTTCGATAATTTCTCGATCTTTATCGTCCATGAGGAGGAAGTTCCTCCCCCTGTCAACGGTAATAATGAAGAAGATGAAGAAATCAGACGGTCGTGGGAAGATCTGGCCCGCCTTGAGGCATTAGATGATTTGGAAGAAGTAGGAATCGGCATCAAGTGGCATGTTCTGACCGTCTTGAGTGATGATACAGCCTAGCATCGAGGGGCAGCTTCGTATGAGGAAGCCAACCCAAGTTTTGAAACAGAAAAAATAGGGGAGATAATATCAAAAATAGGACAATCCTCAAAGGGGAAGGACATTGACAGCGAGAGTAAGTAGGAAGAAAATCCACCAGTTGTAGACACCCCAATTTGACCCCGCCCAATCTTAGGTGAATCCGAGATGAAAACTGGTGGAATAAGTGCTTCAGTTCGATCCTCGTGAGGTGATCTAAGTTCAGTAATTGAACCCGACCATCAAAAATCATTAAAAACCTTCAACACCAATGAAGTTGTACCGAACCATCGATAACTTGTTGGCCAAGTCATTGCCAGATGTGGTGACAGCCATGTTCACTATGGTGACCGCCAATAGAACCTCTTGGAAACCTAAGCCAAAAGTGGCGACCGCCAACTTGCATTGTGGCGACCGCCAATAGAACCTCATGGAACCTTTTTCAACATGGCGACTGCCAACTCGCAACCTGGCAACCGCCAATTCCAAATGGCCTGACGTGTCCTAAAATGTGGCAGCATCTCATTGGTTGAAGAATTCTATAAATACCATACATCTGGTACGTTTTCAATGACATAATTTGAGTGAGAGGTTTTGAGAGAGAAGCTCTGCCGAGTTACCGAGCAATTTCGAGCCCCGACGCCGAAACCCTTCCGAACCTCCACAACATACATTGAAGCCTTGCTTGGATCACCACCTGAGGATTGACCCATTGAAGCACATTCCCAACTTGAGGATTCCCCGGTAATCTAGGTACCTCGTTCGGATCCTCGATTTTTCTAAGCTCCATTTCCTCACTCTTGGAGTGATCGAGTTAATTTTCAATTTTAATTCGCACATTTCTTTTACTTACCTAGTTAATCTTTATTTATTGTCTAATTTGCTTTATTTAGTTTAGCCACTTTGATTAATTTCTTAGCTTACAAATTCACACTTAAGCACATTGTTATTTTATTTTTATTCATTAATTAGTGCTAACATTATTTTGAGTAATTACAACTCATAAATTTTGCTAATTGCTACATTCAAGACACTTACATTATGAGAATGCAATTGTCAATATCACATTCATATCTCCTAATTAAATAGTTATTTTTTTTTTAGTTTAAAGTTCCTTCATTAGTTCTTATTTCATTTTTTCTCCCTTTTATATTGAGTTTAATCCCCATTTATTTCACTAAGTATTAGTTCGATGTTCTTTTAGCATTTATGTTTTTTTTTCTTTTCTTTTTTTTTTTTGCAATATAGCTCTAATTTCTTTTCAATGCATCAATTTTTTTTTCTTTTTTTTTTCTTATAATATTAGTTTAATGCTCTTTTAATAGTTTTATTTTTCTCTTCATTTTCTTTTCTTTTAATGTTAATGTAGTTTCTTTTGCTAACATTTTGTTTTTCTTTTCTTTTCTTTTCTTTTACTATTAGTTTTAAATCTCCTTATAATATTATATTTTATTTTTCTTTTAGTATTAATTTAGTTAGTGTTTCTTTTCTCTTAATATTAGTATTTAGTATAAAACACCATTTTCTCTTTCTTTTTTTATAACTTTAATTTTTCATAATATTTATTTTTCTTTCATGTTATTAAACTAATAAAATCACAAAAAGTCTTTTAATAATTGAAACTCATTTGCTCATTTTATTTTTTTCTTTTGTTTTGCTTAAAATATAAAATATAAATAGTTAGATTTTCTTTTTCAATGGTCTAATAACATTTTCTAACCCTTTATATTTTTTTTTGTTAGCATAATTTTCTTTTATAAAACTTTTTTTCTTTATTTTCTTTATCTCTAAAGTTCTCTTTATGTTTAAGTTCTTTGATTAGTGAATTTTCTTTTTAATGTAGAAATTTCACATGCTTTTATGTTGGTTACACTCTTGATAGTTTAAGAATATGCATGTTATTTTAGTGTTATGCTTAGAATAGTTTAGTTTATCTTATTAGTAAATCATGTTTAGACAATTTTAGTATTTTCTAGCATATTTTTGATTCTTTTATTTGAATCATGCTAGTTTAGATTATTTTGTGAGTATTGCATGCGGGTGTGCGCCATGTACCTTTTAGTTAGAAATTGCATGCCGTAGGATTTAGAATTTTTCTTTTAATACTTGTATTATTTGGTGTTCTATATACATATGATATATATTTTCTATATTTGATTTTGGATGTTCTCTCTTCACCTCCACTTTCTTTATTTGCATGCATTTGAGAAATTTTATTAAAGAACCAAGGAGGATTAGTAGAGGCCGATCTTATGGTTGGGCGAATGGGGTGCCTAACACCTTCTCTGATTCGTACCTTAGCTCCCGAACCCTCTTTCTCTGGTTAAACGTTTTAAAGATCAATAGCCATTTTTGTGTTTCTTAATTTTTTTCAAAAATTAAGTGGCGACTCCATTTTCAACAAAAAGGGGTTTTCAAAATTTGATTTTTAAGGTGTTTAAAATATTTTCTAAAACATCTTTGACTTTCTTATCTTTGACCCCTAAATCCCAAAGCCACAGTATTTTCTAGCGACTCCGCTGGGGACTGGTTTCTAAAATCAAATAAGAGGGCTAGACTCGAAAACATCATTGGTTCTTAATAAAATTTCTCATTTGTATTTTCGCATGCATATGCATTGTTCTTCAAATCCCCCTGCCTAGTTAACCTGATGCCCTGAACGTTCATCCATTTCGAGGATTGTTGGGAAGATGGGCAACCCTTACTGACTGTACGCTATCATAGGTGCAGTAAAAGAGTTCGGGCATACCGTTTGAGCATGTCCTGCACCACTCCAGGCATGGAAGGTATATATCCAGCTCTATTCAGAAGGTACCCTGTTCAATTGACCAAAATCGGCCTTTTGCATATAGTGAACTTAGAACTCTCCATTAGGTGCTACTGACCCTGCTCGGATTATGTGTTTTTCTTCATTGTATGTTTTGTTTGCGTATTGTTAGGATTGTTTTGTTTGGACCTAAGCTAGTTCCTTTCCCGGGTTTGGCCCGAATTTTCTGTTATCCTTTGCTTAGATTAGCCTTTCCTTCGGGTTTTTATCCGGACTTTATCTTCCACCACATTCGGTTTTCACACCATAGTCTTCTTCTCAGGGTCATGCCCGTGTTTCGTTCTGAAGCCTCTAGGGTAGTTTCTCCCTCCTCTGAGTTTTTCCCGGGTCGTTGGTTTTCTCCGCCTTTGTTTAGGCTCTCTTCTTTCAAATCCTTGGCATACCTATGAGAGTTAGTACTTTTTTCCTTACCGTTATACTGCCCGTCTTGCATTAGAATCCTTGAGAGTTAGCTCTGTTTCCCTGCCGAAGTGCTGTCCGTCTCCCCATTGTAGGTGACCTTTCCTTATAGAATCTAGTTGATCCCCCTTCTTAACCCTCATTCTTTTTGGGTCACCTTGTTGTTTTGCTGCCAGCATGAGCCCAACAGGGGCATTGTTTCAGTCTCCGTATTTATCTCCTCATGATTTGCTGTCTTGGGTATCCGAGGTATTTGCTATCTACCGTCAGAATGTTTACTTGGGAAGTGTCTGATACTGGTTACTCTACTTTTGGGATTTAGGTTTCTCTGTGGGTTTACCATTGGGCTAAGAAAAATACAGTCAACACATGTCTGGGAAAGATTAGTGACAGGTAGACTCTGTAGGGTATCTGACCAGTTAGTTGAAATGCCAGAAAATGAGATGAATTTGACAGCTCTGATGAGAGCTATTACTGAAATACAGAGGGCTGTAGAGCAGCAAATTCAGGCTCAGAATCAATGTCAAGCACAGATTCAGGCAATCCAGGCCCGTTTACCAATACTGAACGAACAGCATGTTGACCCAAATGGTAACGGGGAAGACTTTTGGGATGACAATCAGGTCCCTGATGGATCGCAAGTTGTTCCACCACCACCATGGAACCCTCGTCAGGTGATAATTGAGGAAGAAAACACTGCGTAGTCTAGAGAATCTGCACTGATTAAAAAGATTGACCGGATGGAGAAGGTCCTTAGAAAGGCCAAAGGGATCGAAGACTATATGCTAGATGTGGGAGGACTAAGTTTATTTCCTGACACTAAGCTCCCGGATAAGTTTAAGATGCCAGACATGAAAAAATTTGACAGAACCGGAGATCCCATAATTCATCTCCGAATGTATGTTGGTACCCTGTCGCCAATGGGAATTGATGACTAGTTGAAAGCCCAGCTCTTTCACCGATCTCTTTCTGGGGCAGCCCAGAAATGGTTCCTCTTCCTCGATGTAGCAAAGACCAAAACTTGGGAGGACATAACCATGGCGTTCATCAGCCAGTACAGTTACAATGCCTAGTTAGATGCAACTACTTGAGAGTTAGAGACCACTCGTCAGGAGAGCCGAGAATCTTTTGTCAATTTCCTAACCTGATGGAGGGGTAAGGCCACAAAGATGACAAATCGACCCTCTGAGAAAGAGCAAGTCAGGATCGTAGTGAAGAATCTGCAGCCCCCCTTGAAACACTATCTGATCACACAGCTGCTCTCGAGCAGTTGTTTGATGCTGGAGTTCAGATAGAAGATGCAATCCAGTCTGGGAATATTAAAAAAGTTGAGTCGAGCCAGAAGCCCAGGAGGACCTTCCCCACTAATAATCAAAACTAATCTGCTACCACCAACCTCGTGTCTCACTCAAATGAGGTAAACTTGCTAAACCCATATTCTTCCACCCAGCAGTCCAATAATGCCCAACAGCCAGACAATGGCCAACAACAGCAAAGGCCAAGGAGGGTCTTCACCCCACTCAACATTTCATAGTCCACAGCCCTGAATCGACTCATCGTGAAGGGGCTTATCAAGCCAATGGACCCCATGCATGTACCTGATCCCCTACCGCCATGGTTCAATCTTCTCAATATTGCGCCTTCCACCAAGGTCATGGGCACCTAACTGACAAGTGTTTGAGACTTCGACACGAGATCCAAAACCTCATCGACAACAAGGTGATCCCTCCACCATCTGTCACCCCAAAGCCAAATGTCACAACTAATCCCCTACCAAACCACGCCAAGCAGGGTGGGGTAAATTACATGTCATTGGGGGAATCATAAGATTCGATCCAATATATCTGTTCAGCATATTTGCCACGCCTTCGTGCTTCATCTACTGAAGATCAAACAGCATGTTCATTTATCATGGTTAGAGGTGGTCAAGACAGGATGGAGGAATAGAATGATAACGCCTGTGAATGGTATCGACCGCTAATCCAAATCTACCAACAAGAGGAGGAGCGCAAGTTATGTTAAAGAGGGGCAACTATAGACACTCCAATTTGAGCCCACTCAATCTTAAGTGAATCCGATGATGAAAAGAGGTGGAATAAGTGCTTCAGTTCGATCCTCGTGAGGTGATCCAAGTTCGGTAATTGAACCCGACCATGAAAAACCATCAAAAGCCTTTAAAACCAATGAAGTTTTACTGAACCATCGATAACTTGTTGTCCAAGTCATTTCCAGAAGTGGCAACCCCCCATGTTCATTGTGGCGACCACCAATAGAACATCTTGGAAATCCAAGCCAAAAGTGGCAACCGCCACCTCCAATATGGCGACCGCCAACTTGCATTGTGGCGACCGCTAATAGAACCTCATGGAACCTTTTCAACATGGCGACCGCCAACTCGCAACCTGGCGACCGCCAACTCCAAATGACCTAACGTGTCCCAAAATGTGGCAGCATTTCATTGGTTGAAGAATTCTATAAATACCGTATCTCTGGTATGTTTTCAAGGACATAATTTGAGTGAGAGGTTTTGAGAGAGAAGCTCTGCCGAGTTGCCGAGCAATTTCGAGCCCCAACGCCGAAACTCTGCCGAGATACCTAGTCTCGAACCTTCAAAACCTACATTGAAGACCTGCTTGGATTACCACCCGAGGATTGACCCATTGAAGCACATTCCCAACTTTAGGATTCTCCGGGAATCTAGGTACCACGTTCAGATCCTCGATTTTTCTAAGCTCTATTTCCTCTCTCTTGGAGTGATCGAGTTAATTTTCAATTTTAATTTGCACATTTCTTTTACTTACGTAGTTAATCTTTGTTTATTTTCTAATTTGCTTTATTTAGTTTAGCCACTTTGATTAATTTGTTTGCATATAAATTCACACTTAAGCACATTGTCATTTTATTTTTATTCATTAATTAGTGTCAACATTATTTTGGGCAATTGCCACTCATTAATGTTGGTAATTGCTACATTCAAGGCACTTATATTATGAGAATATAATTTTTAATATTACATTCATATCTCCTAATTAAATAGTTATTTTTTTTAAGTTTAAAGTTCCTTTATTAGCTCTTATTTCATTTTCTCTCCCTTTTATATTGAGTTTAATCCCCCTTTATTTCCTTAAGTATTAGTTCAATGTTATTTTACCATTTATGTTTCTTTTTTTTTCTTTTTCTTCCAATATAGCTCTAATTTCTTTTCAATGCATCAATTTTTTTTTCTTTTCTTTTCTTATAATATTAGTTTAATGCTCTTTTAATAGATTTATTTTTCACTTCCTTTTCTTTTCTTTTAATGTTAATGTAGTTTCTTTTGCTAACATTTTATTTTTTTTTCTTTTATTTTCTTTTACCATTAGCTTTAAATCTCCTTATAATATTCTTTTTTTTTTCTTTTAGTATTAATTTAATTAGTGTTTCTTTTCTCTTAGTATTAGTATTTAGTATAAAACACCATTTTCTCTTTCTTTTTCTATAACTTTAATTTTTCATAATGTTTATTTTTCTTTCATGTTATTAAACCAATAAAATCACAAAAAGTCTTCTAATAATTGAAACTCATTTGCTCATTTTATTTTTTTCTTTCGTTTTACTTAAAATATAAAATGTAAATAGTTAGGTTTTCTTTTTCAATGGTCTAATAATATTTTCCAACCCTTTATATATTTTTTTTGTTAGCATAATTTTCTTTTATAAAACTTTTTTTCTTTATTTTCTTTATCTCTAAAGTTCCCTTTTATGTTTAAGTTCTTTGATTATTGAATTTTCTTTTTAATATAGGAATTTCACATGATTTTATGTTGGTTACACTCTTGATAGTTTAAGAATATGCATGTTAATTTAGTGTTATACTTAGAATAGTTTAGTTTATCTTATTAGCAAATCATGTTTAGGTAATTTTAGTATTTTCTAGCATTTTTTTTATTCTTTTATTTGAATCATGCTTGTTTAGGTTATTTTGTGAATATTGCATACGGGTGTGCTCCATGTATCATTTTAGTTAGAAATTACATGCCGTAGAATTTAGAATTTTTCTTTTAATACTTGTGTTATTTGGTGTTCTATATACATATGATATGTATTTTTTATATTTGATTTTGAATGTTCTCTCTTCACATCCGCTTTCTTTATTTGCATGCATTTGAGAAATTCTATTAAAGAACCAATGATGATTAGTAGAGGCTGACCTTATGGTTGGGCGAACGAGGTGCCTAACAACTTCTCTGATTCGTACCTTAACTCCCGAACCCTCTTTCTCTGGTTAAACGTTTTAAAGATCAGTAGCCATTTTTGTTTTTTTTAGTTTTTCTCAAAAACTAAGTGGCGACTCCATTTTTAACAAAAAGGGGTTTTCAAAATTTGATTTTCAAGGTGTTTAAAATATTTTTCAAAACATTTTTGGCTTTTCTTATTTTTAACGCATAAATCCCAAAGCCACACCAGTCAATACAGAAATCGAAGAGAAGGAGCAGAAAGAAAAAGAGGAAAGTAATCCCCAAGTGAATTTATTGGGAACCACAAGTCTAGCGTTTGATCTTTCCATATACATTATTCCTCTTCATGAGCCAAAACGGAGGACACCTCTACCTGAGGGACCTATCTTATGTTCTCTCGAATGGGATTATCAGGAAGAGAACGACATGTGGGAGTTAGAAGAGATCGAGCCTGAATTCACAGATATAGAATACGAAAAAGGAGAGGATGTGCCGGAATGGCAGTCGATTGTCGAGGAACCATGGAGGCTCGTGGGAACCTTGGGGCCGTCCCCCATCATACGGTTATGAGGACCCGTTTGATGAAGTTTCACAGCCACAATGGCTCGTGGGAACCTTATGGCCCTCCCCCTGATTGGTTTTGGCAAAACATAATGGGAATTGAGGAAGACTTTTAAGGAGATGAATGAGACAATGGAGAGAAAGCTAACAGAGACAGTTTCTGGGCCTTTATAGAGAAAGGGTGTCCAGTGGCCAAGATTCGGGAAGTGGTTAACCAGTTTGAAGGACTATGGGAGCCCGAAGAGCAGATAGAGCATCTGACACAAAGCGAGAGATATTTTAAGCCCGCACAACTAGAGAAGGGGAAACTAAGTAGGGGAATAGAGGAGCTAAGGAAACAGGCAGAAAGATAAATAAGTGAAGAGAAAGATGTAGTTCTAAAACAGCTTAAGAAAACACAAGCCAATGTGAGCATCCAGGGGTTACTTGTGGCATCCCATGGACATCAACAGGCTGTCTTGAAGGCTTTGAACAGTGTTGACATCCCAATTAACGTATCTCCCGATCAGCTGGTCAAGATGCTTATACACGAGAAGCAGCCCAGTGTGATTACCTTCAGTGACAAGGATTTTCCAACAGAGGGGCCATCCCACATTAAGCCGTTATATTTAACCGTCAAATGTCTAGGAAAATGGGTACCAATTGTTTTGCTCGATAACTATTTTTCCCTCAACGTATGCCAGCTGCGAACTGCTTATTGCTTGGGATTGAAAATACAAGACCCCAAGTCGAGTGCACAGGGGGTACGAGCATATGATAACACACAGAGAGATGTCTTGGGATTGGTGACTTTCGCTGTAACAGTGAGAACTTTGGAGAGTGAAGTAAAATTTCATGTCCTTGATGTGCCTGCGTTATTCAATCTGCTACTAGGAATGCCATGGTTGCATGACCCATCGATTAGAGCAGTCTTGTCCACCCTACACCAAAAGGTAAAGCTGATTAAAGAAGGAGTAACTATCACTATACCAGGTGAAACTAGCTCACCAACTCCAATCAGTGATACTGCCCCACTTCTTGAAATCCAACACGGAGAGTAGGATTTCTTGTTAAACGGATTTGACTTTGATGAGACCAAGGTTATACAAGTTCTGTTGAATGACGAAGGGAGCTATGCCGAGGGTCATAGCCATGATGAAGGAAATGTCCTACTTTTTAGGCTTGTGATTAGGTAAGCATCTGCAAAGGATTTCGGAGCCATTCCCAGTGAACCATAATTACCATGGATACGGATTGGGATACAAACTAGAACTAGAAAAATCAAGCATAGAGAAGTATGAACTGATGCTGAATGGCCATTTCATCATAGAAGGAGATGATTTCCCTTATTGTGGGTTCCCCAAACCATAGATAGAAGAGAAGACCAACAAGAAGTTGCCAGGGCTGGAGATCTTTTTCAGCCATCAGTTATCTGACAGTAATAAAGAGGCCGAGAATTGGCAGATGGGTTTCACTAGAAAAATGTGTTGGCCTACCAAGGCTTCAATAACCATTTTGATGATAACAAACCAATGTATCTAATTGTGCAAATTGAGTATATTTATAGGAAAGAAATGATTTGCACAATCAAAGATGCAAAATGGAAGCCATGACTTATATTTTAAATTCTTTGGCGACAAGCATTTGGATTAATATAAGAAATGAAAAAGAGAAGGATTGAAGAACAAGTTGTAAGTTTCTTTTTTAGGATCTATGTACATTCACTAAACTCATTGAATATTTCTTTTGAAGCTCATAGGATTCCTAAAAATCTTAAAAATATTTTCTAAAGCATAAAAAGATCAAAACCTTTTTGAAAAAATAAAAATCTGGATTTTTAACTATCCAGTCGATTGATGCCTTCTATCTAGCCGACTGAGTGGACTGCCAAAAAGGTATTTCAGATCTAAAATAGTTCAGTCGATTGACCCTTGAAGTCCAGTCGACCGAACATTACCCTATTTAGCCCAACGGCAAGTCTGATTTTGATGCCTATAAATAGAGCCCTTGTGCTCTTGTTTTAAACATTCAAAGCCTCTCAAATATTCTCTCATATACTCTTCATTCGAGCCTAAAATCTTTGAGTTTTTCATTCATATTTTTGAAGAGAAAAGATCTTTTAGAATTCTCTTTGGACTTCATTAACATATTCTTTTGAGAAGTGAGTTAGTGTTTCAATGTTTGTACTTCGTCTGCTCATCCTAGGAGCGAATCTCTTGTACACATTCTTTATGTTTCTCATTTGTGATTGAAAAAGGCATTTCTCAAAAAAGGCTAATCTGCCTACTAGAATTTGATTTCTTGAGAATGGTACATTCTCAAGAAAGGCTACTATGCCTAGACTAAGGAGAGAGGCTACTCCGCCTATTGAATGAGTGATAGTGAGAAATTCTCATAGCGGTTGGCTTGAGGCAAGGACGTAGGCCGTTGCGCCGAATCTTGTAAAAATCGTGGTGTCATCTTTTTACTTGCTTTACTTTCTTTATCAAATTGTTGTTTTTTTTGCACCACACACACATTTTCGTATTTGAATCCTTATTCGTTCTTTTTTTTTTTACCAAGAAAAGTGTTGAAACTAGAAGTTGTAAACTAAATTTTATACTTGTGATTCAAATATTCTAACAAAAGGTTTTTAAGTATACTTGTGTATTTAAATATTTAACTTGTAATGAAAAGCTATACTTGTATTATTAATTATTAAAAACAAAAAGGTGTTGAATTTAGTTAACAAGAAGATTTATTAAACTATACACTTGCACTTAAATCCTTCTAAGAAAAAGTTTTTGATTATAAGATTAATTAAAATATTCTTGAGCCTTAATCTTCAAACAAGTGGATATATTCGAATATATACTTGAGAATTAAAAAGTTGTATATCTATATTTGAATATTTAAACTAAGATTTTTTAAATATCCAATTCACCACCCTCTTGGGATCCCACACATACTATCAGTTGGTACCAGAGCTTAACACATTATTCTTAATAAGTTTTTATGAAAAAGATCTATGGCAGGTATTGGTGTATCCCCTTTTGGAGTGGGTCAGTCCTCCACAAGCTCTCCAATTTTTTGTGGTGTTAACTACACCTTTTGGAAGCAAAGAATGAGAATTTTTATTCAAACCATGGATTGGAGGGCTTGGAGAGTAATCGTGCAAGGTAACTTAGCTCCCACCAAAACTGTAGAAGGTAAAGAAGTTCCCAAACTAGAAGAAGAAATAAATGAAAAAGATATGAAGCAAATTCAAATTAATTCTAGTGCTATGAATGCATTATATTGTGCTTTAGATAGTAACGAATATAATCGCATCATGATATGTAAAAATGCAAAAGAAATCTAGAAAAAATTAGAAATCACTTATGAAGGCACACAAGATGTTAAAAATTCTAAGATTGATAGATTAATTAGTGAATATGAAAGCTTTAAGATGAATGATGATGAAACCATATCTAGCATGTACACACGCTTTACTCACATTATTAATTCTCTCAATGCACTTGGAAAAACTTACCAATCTTATGAGTTGTTTAGGAAAGTGCTCAAAGCCTTGCCACCCATTTGGAAAGCTAAAGCTACAGCTATTTCCGAGGTAAGACATCTAAGGGTCATGACCTTGGATGAACTAATTGGCTCACTGTTGACATACGAGCTCAAGATAAATGAAAGAGTCAACGAGGAAAACAAGGTCAAGAAATCCATTTCCCTCAAAGCCTCAAAAGAGAGTTCCAGTGATGAAAAAAATGAGGAAATCAATGATGATGACATGGCTCTTATCACAAGAAGATTCAGCAAATTCCTCAAGCGAGACAAAAGGCTTTTAAGAAGATTTCGCGGCACAAAATTTGACAAAGGAGAATCAAGCAAATGAGACCTCAAGAAGGAACCACTCACTTGTTACAACTGCAACAAAACTGGGCACATTAGACCCGAATGGCTTTTACTCAAGAAGGACTCAAAGAAGAAAAAAAAGGCTATGAAAGCAACCACGTGGTGTGAGACCCTGACCCATTTTCTTTTTCGGCATTTTTTTATGCGTGTTTATTGTTTACGTGATAGCATGTTTTATATGCGTTTTTATGCATGATCGAGTTTAGATATGCATGTGGGGTCAGTTCTCGGAACCGTTAGGCGCTGTGATGCGAGTTTTAAAAAAATAAAAGATATTTTCTGGAGAGCCTATAAATATCTAGTCTTATATATTTTTAAAATATCTTCTCTCTCACTAGCTTTGAAATCTCACCAAACGCTCTACCTTCTCTCTAACTTCTCGGGGGCTCGGGGCTCGATTTTTTACGATCAGACAGCAGATCCCTAGTATCCTCGTGGTGGGCTACACTTTCATCCGGACAGAATTTTATTCCAACAAAGTTCATTTTTGCACGTGATTCGAGACATCGAGTTTTTAACTCAACGAGGTAGGATCCTATACTCTCATGCCATATAAAGGTGCTGCGTGTAATTGTATGTGTTTTTACCAGTTAAAAATGCATGAAAAATCAAATTTATGTTTTAAGAAAGTTGGGTTTTGGTTCAAAACTATTTTTGTGTTGATTTTGGTGGATGGAATCGGGTTTTGAGTTTTCCATTTGAGCTTTAGTGGTAGATTCGTGTTTGGGCACGTCTGAGGGTGTCGAGAAGGTGTTTGGAGGCTTCGATTTGTAGTTGAGATGGTGGTTTGTGTGCGTTTGAGAGTTGGGGGCTTAGAACTCAAGAACAGGAAAAAATCTAGGTTTTTCTCGGGTGGTAGCTCGCTCGAGCGCCCGACGTCCTCTCGAGCGGACTGGCTGCGCAGGGCCGTTTTATTTTGATGTTACCTCCCTCATCCAGACTTGGAATTGGGTCGTTCTTGTACTCAAATTGAAGCCCCAGAAGTCTTCTTTCCAATGACACCTCTTTCACTTTAAAATACTTTTTATAGAA
>JAUMHN010401630.1:0-15756 GCA_032360265.1 Heliamphora ciliata
AAAAATCAATTCTAAAAAAGAACCCACCTCCCATGCATCCAATAGAAATTAAGAAAATTTAATTTAAAGCTTATACATAATAATTATGTCTTTATTACACTTTCTGCTATAAAAATACACCAAGACCACCCTATTCTCCTCCATATTTTGTGCTCTATAGTGTGGGAGAGAAACCATAAATTTTCTAAGTGTTTCCAAGAGAAGAAAAAGATAAGAAGGAAGGAAGAAGGAAGAAAGAAGAAGAAGCTAGGGGGGACCAAGGAGAGTGCAACAAAGCCAAGTCCCACCATTCGTCCACCATTAGGTCTTCAAAACATGTAAGCAACTTCTTTAAAACCCTCTGATATTCTCCCCTTAGACACCCCTCAATCCATCTCTATAACAAACCCTAAGAAGATAAAACAAAGAATGAGTCAAAAAGACGTCATAGGAGTAGAACATGGGCTGTTTGTGTAAGAATGTGTTTTGTATGAGCTTGCATGTGTATGTTTATAAGTTTTATGGCTTGTGTGTATTCTGGAGTTTTGGTTTATGTGAGTTTACAACATGCATGTAAAGAAAATATGTCAAAAATGTACACAACATAAGCGAAGCAATCAAAACCCAAAGTAGCCTGATTTTCTGAACTTACTCACTTTCTATCACCAACTTTAAATCATCATAACTAAATGTAGAAAAATGGTCTTAAAGTGAATTTTATGTCCAGATCTAGATTTTTTAGTTATCTTTCATACAAAATTGTTTTGAAGTAATTTCGTTGGGTAGAACTTTAGATATCTCATTTTTACTAAAGAGTGTAAGATCCTGACCACTTTGAGTTACAGACCTAAAAATCTTAAGTTAAAGTGAGAACCGAGCTTAGGTCAAAACACAAAACTTGTATAGGACATATTTATCTGTCTGTCCACGAAAAATGAGACAAAAATATGAAGTCTTGACGAGTCAAAATATTTCCCAAATCACTATTAAGGTTTTGTGACTGACAGACCTCTCTGTCACATATTTTTGTGAGACCCAAAACATAACTTTTTAGAAGCCAAGTCCAAAAGTGGTAAACATGAAAAATGTAGCTAACATATTAAAATGATTACTGAACAATAATTAACCCACAACACCCTCGGATGATACCCCAAAGGTTTTAAAAATTCTCTGTTAAAAACACACTATGCTGACCCTTTTTAGGCTGACTGAACCCTTTTTATAGATATACCAAAATCTCAAACTTTTTCCAAATAACTTGCCCCAGATCAAAACATGAAACTTGTAGGGGACACATTAAAATAGAACCCCACCAAAAATTAGAGTGATAGACCTGGATATAATACTCCAAAATAGTGGTCAACAGAAGCTCAATTCCTACGTATTTCTCTGTAAATTGCTGAACCGTTTTTATTTAAATAAGATAAATCATCCCCGTGCCTTAGGAACTAGCATTAGTGATAAACATGAAAGTTGTAGGAAATATTTTTATCCAATTAGTGTTAAAATATCAAAAGTTAAATTTATGTGTAAGTACTTCAAAATGCTGTTACAACTTTAAAACTAGCTATTAAAGTTGTACCTAAAAGTGGCTAAGTGTTTGAATGGTGTGTTACTTATGAGACTTGAGTGTGTGAACCTTATATGAACTTTGTGAGTAATTAGTATATGAAAATGATGCTTTTGATGAGACGAACTCATGCCAATGGTTCGAGTCTATATTTCATAAATTGTGGTTATGCTTCACATGCTTGTACTTAATGCTTTAGCAAGTTGTATCATGTGCTATGTCATGTTTATACACTATGCAATGAGTAGTTGTACACAACAGACATATTGCACATTCGTGGGCATTCGTACATTGCATCTTGGGTTATCAAAGTCCTTCGTACCTTTCAAATTGGGTTGGGAATCATTGTTCAGTGGTTATAGGTCTAGGGCATCCCTGGTTGCCATGTTTGGAAATGAAATTGGATGTTTTTATTATAAAAATGAGGTTTAGGCACCATGGGTTCGTCACTCGCTTTAATTTAGATATTGAGTTGATACTAAGCGAGCATCCAAGTTTTTAATGTGGATAACCCTATAAAGTCCCATCACGGCATTGACAATAAGTTCCTGAGGTGGCAATAATATAAAGTCCCATCACGACAATAGCAATAAGTCTCTGAGAAGGCAATAATATAAAGTAAAGTCCCATCATGGCAACGATAATAAGTCCCTAAGGAGGCAATAATATAAAATCCCATCACGGTATAAACAATAAGTCCTTGAGGCGGTAATAATATAAAGTCTCATCACTGCATTGACAATAAGTCCTTGAGGCGGCAATAATATAAAGTCAATATACAGTCCCATCACGGCATTGACAATTAGTCCCTGACGTGGCAATAACATAAAGTTCCATCACGGCATTGACAATAAGTCTCTGTGGTGGCAATAATGATATTAAGTCCATACAAGTCGTAGAAATAAGTCCTAAAGTGGAACTCCTATTTTTATTTTTGGATATAAGTCGGGTTGGGCATCTGCATTGCATTCATCTGTATCACGCACTCGCACAATTGTTCTTATATATATGCTTATCCTATTGAAAAAGTTAAATTGTCTGTCTCTTTGGCCTTAAATTATATTGGGTATTATACGATATGTATTGTAGGATATTTTTTTGTGAGTTTGTTAGACGGTTTAGGAAATTTACTTCTAGACTTTGGCTCATGGCATTCGTACCACAGGTGAGTGTGATGAGTTCTTTGAGAAAGTCGCCCGCGAAGAAGAAGACGAAATTGAAGAACAAGAGTGAGCGGCAGGAGCCAGCGGACTCCGACAATGCTAGCTGAAGAATTGAGTTTTTACCTTTTGTTCTTTTTGTTCGGTTTCCACGAGCATATTATAAATTTTTGTTGAATCCGTTGGAGAAACTATAATCATTATGTACTTTTAATCAGTTTCAAACTCTTAATGATGTACTATTTATGATATTTAAATATGAATGAATGGCTAGAATATTCCCCTTACGTATACTTATGTATGTTCTGACATGTCAGGAGGACGGGGCGTCACATTATGTTTATTTCGTTTTCATTGTTTACTGATTTATTTTGTTTTCATTTCAGGCGAGATTGCGTATCTGAGGATTCGGCGATTCTTCTGACGTCCTCCAGTGACGTACTGCCTTGTCTCCCTGCTGCCGGGAGATTATAGACGAAGCCGACTTTGGAGGGTTCATCAGGATGCTATCGGGCACCAACAATGATAGATTTACCCTTACTGCCTAGGATGAGAGATGGTGGGACACCACCAACACCTTTCATCTGTCGACCTTCGAGGTGACCCTTAATTCTCTTGAGTTTTCTCTCATTACGGGGATCCGGGTGGGTGGCAACCCAATTCCTTACTATCTCGACATCTGTCGGGCCCCCGTAGCTCTTACACACCTTCTCGGTCACGTGCCCCCATCCATCGACAAGGGGAGCATTCGCTACATGTGACTGAAGAAGACATTTCACCACTTTGTCTGTATGAAGGCCCACCACTTCGAGTGGGTAGCACGTGCATTCCTTCTCTACATGTTCGGGATAGTCTTATTCCTGACTTAGAGAATATTGTACACCTACATTACCTTGCTCTGATGCTGGTGGTGGATCAGATCGGTCGTTGTGACTGGGGAGGAGTTGCACTGACCACTCTATATGGATACATGAGCGCAGCCACCTCGACTGATGATAGCAGCATGGGTGGATACTGGCGCATCTGGGAGGTATAACTGTTTTCTCTACTTCTGTTCTCCTTTTTCAATTCCATACCTGCATATTTGATTTAACTGTGCTGATGCCTCTCTTGATTTTCTTCAGCTGTGGGCTTATGAGTTCCTGGGCATGTGCCAGCTTGTGAACTCCCATGATGACCCATTAGTGATCCCTCGGACAGCTCGATGGGCCCAGCATTATCGGGGTACAAAGCCCAATGGGAAGGACGTAGATGACGATCGCCATTTCTTAGACACCTCACTCCTGACCGAGTACGTTATTACTGCTTCTGTTCATTCTCTCTTTTCATCCTTTGCACATATACTGCTTACTGACATATTTCTTTGATCTTCAGGTCTGCTTGGATAAATGGGCCGGCATGGAGGAGCGAGCTGGTGCCGATTTGATGCAAAGCCGGGAGGTTACCCAACCCGCGTCTTGCTTAATGGGACATTTTGTAGAGACTGGTACCTTGGCAAGTGCGTGGTTTGGTAATATTTGGGGTATGTCATTTTCGTATCCCGAGAACGCCTCCAGTCGGGATGCATCAGATAACACCCTCCATACGGCTAAGATCTCCCGCGCCATAGTAGGCATTGGTGCTACTATGCTGATCGAGGATTAGGATCGTGACTACATGGTCTTTGCCCGAGAGAGGCTCATGCCTACTATGGGTGCCCGTGCTATAGTGCGGGCTCCTCTTCCCAATGACCCGAGTCTCATTCACCCCGACTTGCCATGGACATTAGATATATACGTGAACGAGGACCTCCACCAGATCAATGTTCCCGAGCTGACTGCCTAGGAGATACTTCTCCCACCCAGTGTGGAGCAAGTACATCTCTCTTCCCTTCTTTCCCTTCCGTACTGCTCATCGTGTTATCTTGTACTTGCTTTCATACCTGACTGTATTGAACTTCACATGTAACCATACTGATTCTGATATCTGCCTGTATTGATATGGCCCTTTTCTTTGACAGATGCCCCGGGAGTGGTGTGACCAGTGCCTTCGCCTCATTTCTAGGCTGAAAGTCTTGGTTCGTCGCTGGGATGCTTCCTTCCAAGCTCACGGTGCAGAGCCTCCTGCTCCCCGGGGTGGCCGTATTGCAGTACTCTATCTCACCTTGCTCATATTTACATTTTTTCATTTTTCCTTTCTATTCACACAGATTTGCTATCATCTGATGTGATCCTTTCCTTCTTTCGGTGTGGTCGAGGCAGAGGGCCAAAGACTCGTGGCAACCACACGGCACCTGCTGCTCCAGTCGTACCTCTGGCATAGACTTCTGCTGTTGCTACTTCTACTGCTGCTACTTCTTTCAGAGTCGGGATTTCTAGTGATGTGCAGGCTAGCACTGGCACTAGCACAGAGGAGGAGACGGGATCGACGAGGTTGACATCTAGAGAGTCATCTCAGGATGGCTACGTGGTCCAGAGAAGAGGACCCGTTAGGAGTGACTTTTTTGATCTACCATACTGTTGATGGCTTACTTCCATTATTTTGTACTGTTCATGGAGGCTTGCATGCTTCTTTTGATACATTCTGATATTCTGTTATGATCACATTGATATACTGCTCTGATTCAGTATTTTGACTTACTGCTTTGACACACACTAATACACACTGTTCCAACACATTGCACAGATGCAATGGATAGGGCCTGCGTGCCTTTGGCTCTTCTCTTAGCCTGCATGCCTATTCTTTCTTGGGCCTGCATGCCTGTTTTGATACATTCTGATATTCTGTTATGATCACATTAATATACTGCTCTGATTCACTATTTTGACTTACTGCTTTGACACACACTAATACACACTACTCCAACACATTGCACAGATACAATGGGTAAGGCCTGTGTGCCTTTGGCTCTTCTCTTGGCCTGCGTGCCACGACATACGCACACACATTACTTTACTTACGATGGGTTGGGCCTTCGTGACCTTTTGGTTTACACTATTGATTATCATGGATGCTTTGGTGATTATTATATTATAAAATCATTTTTGAATGCTTAGACTCCTTTTATGCATGATGATATGATTCGTGGGTTGAAACCCTGCCATATAAACTATTTTTCTTCTTGCGAGTTGTTAACAGGTTCGTAACCATAGTTTAAGGCATGTTGCCAAAATAGGGACATGTCAAAATTTCTGCACAAAAAAAGTTGCGATCGTAAGTTTTGAACTCGCAACCGTGGGCTTTGGATATGGCGGCCTGAACTTTCATGGAGAAAAGTTTGCGGTCTGGACGTTGGAATATTATGGCCGTAGGATTTGAGGAGAAGAAATGGCGGCCGTGCGATATGAAGTTGGCTGCCGTGGGAAAAAGATGGTGGCCGGGAGAAAACCTTTTGGCGCAAATCTTTGAGCAGATTCTGTGGTTCCCTCCATTTCTTGTTCTATAAAAAGGTGCTACTGTTCCCAGACCCCACTGTTCTGGATATCTTTCACTTTCCTTGCATTCTTTATGGCCCACTCTTATAACAACTCTCTGTTGACTTGAATGAGCGACTTCCCTCCGGTCGAGCACAAAAACTTTCTCATCTTTAGCTTAGATGTGCTATTCTCTTTACGAATCATGAGAGTCAATTGGCATCTTCTGCGAGGAGTAGCCCAACTATGAGACCTCGAGGTACATGTCTTTCATTTCGGTGTCGAGGAGCTATGTCCGACAGAGGTGGACTTTTCAACTATTCTAGAGATTTTGGACCGAGAGGAGGTCATAGTTCCTACGCCTTTCTTGAGTCCCAGGGATAGGTTGATGTAGCTTTGTGGCTTTTCCAGGTGTAAGGCCTCACTCATTACCCATGATGGATTACTCGATGTGCACGGATCATAGATTGCTTTGGACCTCGAGGGTCTCTTGGTGACTTCTCTTTCTAGCTTCAGCGTCGCTATACTCTCTGTATCTTTCTTCTAGCTCGCTTCCTCCTGGGTCCTTCGGATGGATAGGCTAGCCCTTCCTTGCCGAGATACTCCTTGATTTTGATACAATCCATACCAAGGTTCCCCTTACTTCGTCGGCAATGCTCTCCTACTGCAGGTAGTCTCTCAACTCTCATTTTTTTGTATTTCTCTCGAGTTTTTCAACTCATCTCTCTTTTTTCATCATTCTCTCAGATTTTTCCGCTTACCTCTCATTTTATGTGTTTCTCTCTATTTTTCCACTCAGCTATTACTTTTTTTGTTCTCTTAGGTTTGGCTTATGGAGAAGGTGAACTTGCTGAAGAAGCCTATATCTGATAGTTATAATGTGAAGTCCTTTATCTGTCGTCTGGTTTATCGCCTTTTCTCGACTAAAGCTGCTTGGAAAAACTACTTGAGTTCTCTGATCGGAGAGGACATCTCCTGGTTATGCCCCAGGCTAAAGATATCTTCTATGACTACTGCGACTGTGGGTCACTGGGGGGTTCTGTTGGTCAACTTAAAGCTGGCCACTTTTTATCATCCATATTGCATCCTTCGTTAGTTCGGGAGTACTCAGATCAGACTCGAGACTACTTTGAGTCATCTCTATAGCTCTCTACATCGGGCCCCTTTCTTGGGTCAGTACCAGTGGGCTTGGTCTTCTCGACTGAGGGTATTGGCTAGCAAGGATTTCGACAGTGGACGTTTTGAGGATTATCGGGCTTGACTATAGGTGGAGATAGAGCGTAGGGTAAGACAGGGAGGAGATCCAAAGAGAAGGAGGACTTGATTTTACTTCGTTATATCCTGATATCTTACTTGTTTCCCCTTTTTTGTTTCTTAGGATGAGGACTTGCGAGTTGTAGACACCCCAATCTGACCAAGCCAAACCTTAGGCACCCGTTTTGAATGTGGTCTAATGACGAATAAATGAGAGTTATGCTCAAAGTTACTCTTAAGCAACAGAAATTATGAATTCGGCTCAAAACTCAAGAAAACCACAAAAAATCCTTAGGCCATGACATTCTTATCCTCACAGCCGCCACATTTTTAAAAACCCTAGAATAGGCCGTGTCTTTCCTATTACGGCCGCTACTTTTTGAAAACCCTAAAGTAAGTCGGAACTTTCTTTCTCACAGCCGTTACTTTTGTTGAAACCCTAAACCTAGTCATGACTTTTGAAAGTCACAGCTATCCTTTTCACCACCATAAAGGTCATGGCTGCCACTATACAAAAGCAAAAAGGTAGCGACTGTCATTATTACCCCCTTTTGGACAGGTGATAGCATTCCAAAGGGGGTTTGTCGCCCGTTTTGCTCATAAATAGGCATCGTTTTTCAGAAGCAAAGGAGAGAGACATACCTAGATACTAAAACTCTTCCCAAATACTCTCCCACCCGATATTCTCCTATCCATTCCATACTTTCCATGCCTTGTTTGTGCTCTTGCTTGCTTCAGAGGAATTCTTGGAGCACGTTTATTGGTTTAGAGATATCGTATTCTTACCACCGAGGGGCCATTCGAGGTGAATATTTACACAAGGTGACCTTAAGATATCACGACTCTTCTTAAACCCTCATCTTCTTCCCCGAGGGTGTCATGGATAAGGTTTCCATTGTATTTATTTTCTGTTTACCATTCATTTCAATGCAAATATTCATTTCCTTAAAGTTTTCATCATTAATAGTATCAGCATATTCTTTTATTTTGTATATTTATATTTGTTTACATCCTGTTACGATGCTCACAAGCACACTGAACATCAAAAGCTTACTGAGGTTCTGGAACATACTGGCCATGACATTCTTATGTCACGACCGTGTGTTCTGTTAAACCCACAATGATGGCCGTGCCCTTTTTATAGGAGAAGCTACTTTTATGCCTCTTTATATGTACGACCGCAACATTGTATAGTTACGGCCGTGACATTATTCTAAGGCTAAAAATGTAAAAAATCCTTTTCAAAATCCTCTATTGTCTATTTATTTCAAGTTTGCATATCCTTTAATTGCTTTATTTAATATTTTCTTTCTCTTTCTGTGCCTCTTTCTAATCTCTCTGTCGGGTAATGAATGGTAGATCTAGTCTAGACTAAATGGGTAATGGTCTCTCTGTTACGGCCGTGTAGTTTTTAAGAGATCAATAGCATGTAAATGTGTTTTAAGCTCTCTGTTATTCATTTTTTATATCATGTATATTCTGTTTAGAGTTATTACTTGCATAAAGGATGAAGGATGGTAGATCTAACCTAAAACCAGTAGGTTATAGTCTCTGTCCTGCATATCCTATTCATTTGAACCTGTTTAAAGAAACGTGCAATGTATATATCATTTCTGTACCTCTTAAAAACCATAGCTGCGACATTTCTTTGTTACGGTCGTGAGCTATTTTCATTCTGTTCTTCGTAGTAACCCTATTATGATCACGGTTGCAAATTTTTTTGACTATTTTTGTCATGGCCGCAACATTTGTTGCTATGGCCATGAGTTTTCTTCATGTCCAGTAGCTTAAATATGGTGTTTAAGTCTCTTTTGCTTATTCTGTACAGCATGTTTATAGCATGGTAGGGACAGAAACATTATTACATGACCCTTAGAATCTTACTTGTTCGTTTATCGCTTATTTACATGTTTTTTGCTTTGCTTTGCTTTGCTCAAACAATACGTGTGGCACATCTAGAAATAACAACCAAGTTGCATGACCCTAGGATCGTAGTCATATTTTTGTTTCATTGTTTGGTTTTGTTTGAACTCTCTTTAACCTCTTATTCTGTATATATTATCTTTAAAAAGTTTACAACGAGAACCAATATTGACAAAGTAAAAACCAACCTTACGGTTGGGCGAAAAGGGTGCCTAACACCTTCCCTTTTTGTACCTTAGCTCCCGAATTCTCTTTTATTCTAGTTACGTTTTTGAAAGACCCGCAACCTTTTTTTATTTTTCTTGATTTTTCTTAAAAATCAAGTGGCGACTTTATTTTTCAAAAAGGATGCTCAGATATCTTGGACTTTTGTTTTGAAAAGGAAAAGAATATTTTCTAATAAAAATAGATATCCAATGCATCCTCCACGTGCTCCCTCAAGGCATTTGCAAGTATCTTAAATTTTATTATTTGAAAAGAAAAGAACATTTTTTTAAAAACAATAGATAATCGGTGCTTCCCTCCTCACCCACAAATACCCATAGTTTGTCTAGCAACTCCACTGGGGACTGATTTTTCAAAAAAAAAAAAATCATAAGAGGGCTTAACTTTAAATGTCAATAGTTATTGTTGTAAACTTTTTATCGGTATTCGCATTTGCATTTTGCATATTTGTGTGATTGGTTCTCAAACCCCCGCTCCGCCTACCTGATACCCCAGTTAGTTTACTATCTGGGGCTATGTCAGGAAGCTAGAAAGTTTTCTGGCCACATGCTTCCAGAGATGTGGCAAAAAGAGTTATTGCGTATCGTTTGACCATGCATTGCGCCATTCCTGCCATTGGGAGGTATATTCTTAACTCTATTTAGATGGTACACTGAGTGAGGACCTACCAGCCTTTTCATGTGCATATAACTTCTTAGAACCCCTTCTTTTAGGATCAATAAATCTTTTAGGGTTATGTGATTTTCTTTTATGGATTCTTTTGTTTGTATACTTAGCACCCCGATTAGTACTGGCTTTTGTTCTCCCGATCTGTGATAAAGAGCGAGTTATTTTGAGTTTAGGCCCGGCTAACGAGTCTTGTGGTTTACGTGAGTCCTTTCAGTTCAAAGACCCAGGATAATAGCTCTGAGTAGAGAAGAACCTATACACACTTGGATCTCTGAGAGGAAGGCTTACAAGGGTAGAATAGTCAGATGAGGGCTATTATAACGCTGATATGACGAGGGCTATTATGGACCCACTGTGAATATTAGATGGGATCAGTACAATAGTGAACAAATAGGCTAGGATTCAGACTCAATGTCTGACACAAATCCAACTCTTATAGGCCTAGTAAATCCAAAACCAAGCTCAATGTCAGCAACTTCAAGCTCAAGTAAATGATTTGTTCAGTTCATCTATCGGGAACGAGACTCAATCTAATGAAGGGAGAACTAAGGCCGTAAAGATGCTAGAAAGTCCTTCAATCACCTTTGAACAGTTACCTGATGTGGGAGTTAATGCTGAAAGTTCCATTTAATTAGGGGCAATGGAAAGTGCGAGATCAAGTCGAAGGGTAAGGAAACCATGCACTAATGACCCTAATCGAGTCAATAATAACTTCACCGACATTTCCATTGATCAGGTTTTTGAAGTAAACCTTCTAAATCCAAATCCCGAACAATCTAGTCAGTAAAGAACTTTGAGAAGAACATTCACTGCTCTGGGAGTCCTTCTTTCCACTGTTCTTAGTAGTCTTATTGAGAAAGGCCTTTTCAAATCTTTGGAGCCGACGCCGCCACCAAATCCTTTGCCACCCTAATATAACCCAACCCAGTACTGTGCCTTCCACTAGGAGTATGGTCAGTTAACCAACAATTGGATGAGGCTTCAGTATGAAATCCAAGATCAGATAGATAACAAAGTGATTCCCCCGCCTACTGCCGCTCAAAAGCTAAATGTAACCACCAATCTCTTGCCGAATCATGCAGCTCAGCAAAATGTGAATGTTGTTGAAGGAGGGGTAGAAGGTTTTGATCTCATGAAGTTCATAGTCCCCATGACAGAACCAAAGCTTATTGCAGATTTTTCGTCCATCCGAGATGTGTTGTTGATCAATGACTTTATCAAGGAACTGGTAAATGATGACTTTCATGATTTTCGATCTTCATCGTTCATGAGGAAGAAGGGTTTCTTCCCTCTGACAGCGACAATGAAGAGGATGAAGAGATCAAACATCTATGGAAAGATTTAGTATGCCTCGAAGCGTTGGATGATCTAGAGGAAGCCGAGATAGATATCAAGTGGCATATCCTAACAGTTCCGAGCAACGACACAGCGTGGTATGGAGAGGCAGCCTGGTATGGAGAATCTAAACCGAGTTTAAGAGTTGAAGAGACAAAGGAAGAGATATCAGGAGTAAGAGAATGATCGAAGGGAAACAAAGTTGGCGATAGTAAGAATGGACAGGAAGAGGAGACACTATCTAGTAAGGAGACCAAGAAAAAGGAAAAATGGGAAGAGAAAGAGAAGAAGCTTCCTCGGGAGAATCTTTTGGAAATTGCGAGTCCTGTGTTCGATCCTACGGTGTATATCATTCCTCTTCAGGAACCAAAACCAAGAACTCCTTTTCCCGAAGAGCCAGCTTTATCTTTGCTCGACATAGAAGAAATCTTCTACCAATAACAGAACGACCTATTGGAATTGGAAGAAATAGAGCAAGAATTCATGGATATGGAGTATCATGAAGGGGAAGATGTGCTGGAGTGGCACCCAATTGTGGAGGAACCATATGACCATGGAGGTTCTTAGGAACCTTGGGTCCTTCCCCCGCCATATGACTACAAGGTTCCGTTTGATGAGGTATTGCTGCAACAACTCTTCGAATTAGAGATTACTATTAGTGAAGAATCCCTTTGGATTGCACAAATTGTGATGGGAATGAAGGAGGATCTTTGGGGACTCCAAGAAGCTAGTAAAGAAGGTAACCAAGGAAAGACAAGCATAGACGACTTTTGGACTTTCCAAGGGAAGACTTACCTGGTGGCTGAAATTCAAGAAGTAATCGATCAGTTCGAGGGTTTGTGGGAGCCAGAAGAACAGATAGAACATCTAATAAGAAGCACGAGGCATTTTCAGTCCGCGTAATTAGAGAAGGTGCAACTAAGTAGGGGCATAGAGAAATCAAGAAAGCAAGCAGAGAAAAAGAGCAGTGAAGAGGAAGGCATAGTTTTAAAGTAGCTCAAGAAGATGCAGGCTAATGTAAGTATCTAGGGACTACTTATGGCTTCCCACAAGCACCAACAGGCAGTCCTAAAGGCTCTCAATGGCAGAAACATCCCGATCGATGTGTCTCCTAACCAGCTGGTTGGAATGCTTATACCCGAGTAGCAGTTTAATGTTATCGCCTTCAATAACAAAGACTTTCCAATAGAGAAACCATTGCACAACAAGCTGTTACACCTGACCATCCAGTGTATGGGGAAATGGGTACCAGTCGTTTTGGTTGACAACAGTTTTGCTGTCAATGTGTGCCTACTACGAACTGCTTACTATTTAGGGTTGAAGATGCAAGACTTCAAGTCGAGCGCACAAGGGGTACGGGTGTACAATAACATATGAAGAGATGTGTTGGGCTTAGTAACTTTCGCTGTGACAGTGGGAATGCTCGAAAGCAAGGTAGAGTTTCATGTTCTCGATGTGCCGGCCTTGTTTAATCTTTTGCTGGGAAGGTCATGGCTACACGACTCGTCGATTAGAGCAGTTCTGTCGACCCTGCACCAAAAAGTGAAGCTGATTAAGGAAGGAGTAACTGTCACCATTCCAGGTGAGACTGGCTTACCAACCCCGCTTAGTGACACTACTCAACTCCTCGAGATTCAACATGGGGAGGAGGATCTCCTCCTAAATGGGTTCGACCTTGACGAAATTAAGGCTATGCAAGTTTTGATGAATAATAAAGAAAACTATGTGAACCTAAAAGTTATGGCCATAATGAAAAGAATGTCCTACTTTCTAGAAATGGGACTAAGCAAGCACCTACAAGGGACCTCAGAACCAATCCCTGTGCACGACAATCGCCATGGATACGGACTGAAGTACAAACCAGAGTTGGAAGAACCAATGATGGGAAAGTATGGGCCGACATTGAACGAACGATGTATCATAAAAGGGGATGATTTCCCTTACTGTGGATTTTCTTAACCATGGATATAATAGAAGACTAATCAAAAGTTGCCAAGGCTAAAAATCTTTTTCAACCACCAGTTATCTGATAGTGAGGAAGAAGCAGAGATATGGCAGATGGGATTCACTGAAAAAGTGCCAATAGACTAGGTTATTCATTGTGAATGGGGAGATCTGGGTTCTTTCTTCGATGAAGAGATGGCCCGAATGCGTATAGGTAACAAAGAAGAAGAGGACGTGCTGATGATGGATGCTGACAAGCCCAAAAATTACACTACGCTCATTATGGTTGCTGCTAAAATAGAAAAGAGTCAATCCCTGGAGTCTTTTCATATGCATGATGTAGAAAGTGAATTGGAGTTTGAGTCTAGTGAGACTATGTTAATCTGGTCTGTAACAGTTCCTATGATGGCAAGTTTGCCAGGAATGCATCTGTTGGCATCCCGAGTCCTTTCCATTTCAGTTTAAAATTGTAACCCTTGTTGAAATCAATGAAATGAATATGGATTTTTCTTACTTCATTGTGCCTCAAATGTCAAGTTTGGATTCTAAAAATTTTAATAAATTCGAGGAGGACATCCCCCCAAGAATTAAAACTTTTAGTTGAAAAGGAAGAGGAAATGCGAGCTGAACCTGTAATGAAAGAAACTGTTTTAATAAATCTTAATAATGAAAGGGATCCGCAGATAGTTCATGTTGGTTTTACGCTCTCTTCGGAAGAACGTGAGCAATTAACCTTTTAATTAAAAGAATTTAAAGACGTTTTTGCATGGTCCTACGAAGGTATGCCCAGAATCGATCCTGAAATCATACAAACATCAAATCCCACTTTATCCCAATGCCAAACCCGTCAAACAGAACCTTAAAAGTATCAAGCCAGACTGGGCCCTCGATATTAAGGAGGAAGTCACCAACCAGATAGACGCTAGATTCTCATGATCATGTGGGTTGTTAACATCGTTCTAATCCTAAAGAAAGATGAAAGAATTCGAGTGTGTGTCAACTTCAAAGATATTAACAAGGCTTGTCCTAAGGATGACTTCCCTCTCCCCCACATAGATGTGTTGGTAGATAACACTATAAGGTTGCAGGATAAGTTTGCTGTCGCCTTGGCTACTCGGGCATCGATGATAGATATACCATTCGGAGCAAGGATGAGACCCTTGGAGATTCAACAGAGAGATACACCTGCAATCGGCAACATCGCTGTTACCCAAGAAGTCAATGATGGACTACCCTGGTATCACGACATTTGGAATTTCATTAAGACGGGGGAGTATCCTAGTCGAGCTAGCAAGAAGGATCAAAGAGCTATCAGGAGACTCGTCGCATAGTTTGTGACCTGTGGGGAGGACTTTACAAGGGGGGATATTTGGGAGTTAAAAAAAGGCTACGTAGACAAAAAAAGGACACAAGTTGATCAGAGAAGTTCACATAGGAGTTTGCGAACCACACATGAGTGGGATGATGAGGAAGATTCTGAGCTAAGCATACTTTTGGATGACGATTGAAACAGACTATCACCAGTTCGTCCGGAGATGCCTGAAATGCCAAATCCATGCAAACCTCAGCTGTGGCTGTTGTTAATTTGGGGAATCGACATGAAAGGAAAAGTTACGCCCAAGGTATCAAATGCACATGAGTTTATCCTCATAACAATCGATCACTTCACAAAGTGGGTTGAAGCTGCCTCTTACTCAGTCCCTAAAGGCCTCCAAAGTAGTTAAGTTCATCAAGGAAAATCTTATTTTTTAGTACGGAGTTCAGCACGAGATAATTCTCGATAATGGTTCTCACTTTTATGGAGAAGATTTAGACCTCTTGAAGGAATATCGGATTGTCAGCCATAAGTTTTCACCATATAGACCGCAAACCAATGGACGTTTGGAAGTTGCCAACAAAAATGTAAAGAAAGATTCTACAAAAAAATAATAGAGGGAAGCAAAGATTGGTCGGAGAAGCTGCCATGCACACTTTGGGGATATTGAACATCTATCAGGACTTCTACTAAAACGAGACCTTATGCATTGGTTTGTGGGATGGAAGCAGTCTTACCCAAAGAACTAGAGATTCTGTCCTTAAGGATAGTGGCCGAAAGTACCATTCCCAAATTAGATTGACAGAGGGATATGTTCGAAGAGTTGTTTTTGTTCGATGAAAGGAGACTTAGAGCATTATTCAAGGGTATTAGAGGAGAATAACTCGGTCATTTAACAGGAAGGTTAAGTCTCAGAATTTGAAATAAGGTGATTTAGTTCTCGGCCCCGATCTTCTATTCAAGGGGCAAGTTCAAACTTAATTGGGCCCG
>JAUMHN010401640.1:0-15753 GCA_032360265.1 Heliamphora ciliata
CAATTAACGAACAAAGAACTACTAGGTTTTTCATTCCTTGATATAGGACATTCCATGTAAATTAAATAGCCAATTAACTTTGGTCCCCACAAATAAAAAGAGTGACTTCTTGGAGATAATATTTTTATTCACGGGTTAAGTGTATAACCATTACCCTTAATTTGAAAATACCGTGTCAAAGCTCTGAGCCCGATGTGAACGAACCCTACTTCGCACTATTTTTAAATCTACTTCTTTCGAAAATTCGTACTAGAGATACCATGATTATAGTCCTTCCTTAGGGAGACTAAAAGTCGAAGCCAGTGTGCGAGGTATAACCACATCTCCTACGAACATGTAATGGAGACCGTAGAATTTATCTGTGACTAAACCCTTCTCCCACGTAATATTTTAAAAAATCGAGGATTTTTCCTTTTTGTTCATTTTAAACGATTAAACATATTTTATTTTTCGATTAAAATAAATCCGATTTTAATCAATTAAAATATTCCTTGTTTAACCATAATAAAATAAACAAAAACCTTCCTTATTTAATTATGCGAAAGAAATTAATTGCCCAGATTTTAATTAAAAAATCTTAATTAATTTTTAATACAAAAATTAAATAAATAATTATCTATTTACTTTTCCATTTTAAAAAATTGCTAAGATTATTTATTTTATAAAATCGTTTTTCCTAATATACTTCCGTTAATTAAAACATGCATAAAAGGAAAAACAAAATAAAATAAAATTCATTCACGCAATAAAATAAAATAAAAAAATAAATAATTAAACAACGACAAAATAAATATAAGTTAAGTCGTTATGATCCGGTCCATCCGTTTAATCTTTTAATCCGACGGGCTCGAATTAAAGATTAAACGCTTAGGGTTTTGGAACCCTAAACGAACCATCAAAGACCCGAAATTTTTCCTCAGCCTCCGGACTGCCGTCACAGCCTTGGACCACTGCTGGAACATTGGAAAAAAGCTAAAAAAGAAGCCCAAACAGTCCCTAATAGTGCCAAAAATTCTGCTGTGTAGGCAACACTGCGCCACCTTTTTCCAGCCGCTGTTTAACCGCCTTGCCGCCACTTTTAAATCTCCCAAAAATTATGGTAGGTAGAGCACATCAAGATCTTGATCTCCAAACAAAATTGCGCTAAAATTTGAAGCCGAAGTGCCCCGAAAAAAACCTCAAAGTGCCAAAATTTCTGCAAGGCGCCACTGTGCGCGACCAGCTTTGAAGCACCTTTTGACCCCTTTGCCTCCGTCGTCTAACCGCAACCGAACCACCATCGGATAGCCAACGGACAACCTTCATTTCAGCAAAAAAATCGCATAAAAAAAGATTGCCGAAAGCTTGAAAATGAGCCCCGAAGATGGCGCCACTGTTCTACCGAACAGGCTATGCCGCCGTCGCCGCCTTGTCCTTCTTTTTTGGTTTTTGTTCCTCGTTTTGCATTATCCGATTACAATATTGACCCAAAAAATGAATAAAATAATAGATTACATCGTCAAAAACGTATAACCCACGTAGGAGGCGTACAACCGATCTAATCTCGAATCAAAACCGTCGAGATAAAAGATTAAAACCGATATAAACCATACATGCATTCATACATGCATTTAACTAGATCATAACGACATAGGCTACAAAACAAAGGTTACCACAATGGTTTTTCATGAAAAACGCAACCACGGCTCTGATACCATTGTTGGAGTGAAAATAAAAAATTTGAACCGACGTCGTGACCGTAAAAAACGACGTGTGCGTTTATCATGAAAAACTGAGAACAATATTAATCTAAATAGCATTATAAATTTATGAAACTTGTCGAAAAGTTTCAATAAGTCCAGAATATGTTGAAGATGACCTTGCAACCTTCTCACGTATGTCCCGGACGCACTACGACGATCACGGTGTGTGGGCATCGATTCCGATCGAAGACTTTTTCTTTTTTTTTTTTTTATTTCTTCTCACACTTGTCTCCAAAAAGCGAAAATCAATTTGCCAAATGGGAGAGGGGCCGGCGGCTTGGTGTGTGGAGATTAGGATTTTAGGTTTTTTTTTTATATTAAAAGCCACCTTGTGATATATTACTACATATATCAAAGATAATGATAAGAATATATATTCTCTTTCCTAAAACTATGGAAGAGAGGAAGAGATATATATCTTCCATAAAACTAAATCCCCACCCCTAATTAGGGCCGGCCACTTAGGGAGAAATCCCTAGGTGTGCCAAAAGACTAAAACGCCCCTCATTATTTAATTTAATCCTTGAATGTCCTCGGCGGCAAAATCAGCATTCTAATTAAATTAAATATTTACCGAAACCAATAAAAAAAAATCCGTGTATAGTGGGCTACATGAGGGATCACAAGAAAGTATAGGACTTGGGCTAACCGTACGAGAAAACTAGATATCCCTAACTATGTCCCCGAGTTAGATCCTTTCTCGTACGAACCAGAACTTATTCCACTAAAGGTCCTGACCGAACTCCCGGCCCTAACTCAAATTATGTCTTGAGTTTCCAATTATCAAATGCACTGAATTCTCCCCACATTTAAGATATGAATTTTCGATAAATAAATTAGGTTACTGGCAACCCGATTTAATTATCCTCTTCTTCTCGCATCCACGCCGCTTAACCTTTTGATATGCCGGATCCGAGGATCCACTGTATAGGTTTAGCATAATCAAACCTATAAGCAAAGCACACGAGGGAGAACTCCTCATCCTGAATTGGACGTGGTTTTCGTCAGCTGATTATCAATCATCGGACAAATAATGCAAGTACCCAGCTCATCGGTATTGTTGATCTCATAGAGGAAATCTCAACTATTGACGACTTAAAGTACTGTACATTATCTGAACACAATTAATCAATCACTTCGGGATTAAGAGTTTGTGCATTACATGATAATACGAAATGTGGATCAATTCATATAGTCAGTATAGAATCGATCATCCCGTTGATCCCGCTCAATACACTCCAAGTGTACTAACAGATTGAGCTCGAACATCGAATTCTCAAAACCTGAATTCGATCCGTTTGACCTAGCTAAGACCAGCTACTATAACAATGTACTATAATCGTACCAATGGAATGTCCGGTTCCATTACGATTGTGAGCCTACCTGTATAATCTGTCAGAACTTTTGATCCGATCTTCCGTGCAGCACGCACCAAGTCAAAGACTGGACAGAATATACGGACTATGCATTCATATATCACAAATATAAATATGAAATCGTAAATGCAAAACCATCTCAAATGTTTCTTATTAATATGCCAGGGATCCAGAATAAAATACATAAAAAGTATGATTTTTCAGTATACATTCCCAACACAAACAACAAATCAAAACACCCAACCCGATAATACACTCTCAAGATAAAATATATATGCATTGTATATAATCGCCAACCGACTTTACATTACCTGGTTCCAACACCGGAAAAACATGTTATAGCATACATGTTCAAAACGAGAAAAAAGGGAGACTACAGATCTTTTGCCCCTCTAGCAACCCCCGAATCAACCGGCGTGATCGGTACCTAAAAAATATTTCAAATCGCACACCGTGAGCCAAAGCTCAGCAGAAACTAGACAAGCATGCAATATAAATAAAACATGCTCGGAAAATGAAGTGTAGTTTTCGACACACACAAGCCCCAAGGAAAATATTTTATATCTTAACTCATACGAGTCTCAGATGAAAACCGTTAAAAATGGTTTTATACGAGAGCTCCCAAGAGTCTCAAAGAAAATAGTTTTGAAAATAGTTTTGTATCACGACTCATTCGAGCCTAGAAAAGAATTTGATATACATAGTACAATACTTCACCAACAAAGATCAACTCCTACGAGCCAAGACTCCCACGAGCCCCACATGCAACACACGCCATTTATACATTGCAACACATGCAGAATTAACATAGACCTTCACTGGCTTTCACCGTAGGACCACTATCCACCCCTCATAATATAGCTTCACGGACTTTCACCGTAGAACTACTATCCACCCTTCATATGCATTGCTAACCCGAGCCAACAGATATCTTCACGGACTTTCACCGTAGGACCAAAATTTGTCCCCAGCATATACAATTTTTAAAACCAGAGTTTTAAATAATGTAACACATGCAGATATATATCAGAGCTTAGATTCATCAGGACCGCATAAGATCACATATGACCACATAGGACCACATACCCGTCTTACAACATGTAAGAATAAAACTAACCACTGTTCTATAAGTGCAAAAGCACGTATAACCACGATGTTCTGCATAACGACGCCACACAACCCAACACAACATCACATGCCACACACCTGTCATCCGCTCACCTGAACGACCCATCCACCTACCGGGACAACCAACGATACAGAAAAATCAAAACCTAACCTGGAGGCCAACACCAGAACCTCCCACAGAACGGTTTTCACCAAACCCCATCCTTAAAATGAACAACGAACCCATACGTCCCACATCCAACGGTGCACAAACCACCACGCAGACAACCGTGCCCCAACACCCCGCATGACATGACCAACAACCTCTCCGTGACTTCGATTGATGGGACCCCATAATCTAATCAACTAAAAAATCACTAGAGGAGAGCAGTCGATCGAACTCCATAACCCAATCGACTGAGAGGCCACCACACAACCAACAAAATCCACCAAAAACCCACACATGACCAATTCAGTCGACTGAACCCACATGGCCAGTCGACTGAAAACACACTAAAAAACCAAAAAATCAAACAGAAACAACTCAGTCAACTGACCTCCCAAGTCCAGTTGACTGAACCCCAAGAATCACGATCCAGTCAACTGAACAACCCAGTTCAGTCGACTGACCCCCGGTGGAAACAGTTTTTGAGCCATTGTTCCAGCCCTCTCGAACCCCAAACGAAGCCTCCAAACTCTCATCCAACACCCTCGGACATACACACACCCAAGCCTAACACCAAAACCTCGAAAGAAACACTCTTAACATGATTTCATCCAATTGTAATCGACAAAAAATGGTTTTAAAACCAAAACCTGACCTTTGAAACAAAAAGTAATTTTCATGCATTTTGAAATAGTAAAACTACACACAATTACACGTAGCACCCTTATAAGACATGACAGTCTAGGATCCTATCTCGTTGAGTTAAAAACTAGATGCCTCGATCCATGTGCAAAATTGAGTTTCGTCAAAATGAAATTTCGTTTGGATGGATGCGTAGAACACGATGCCAATAACAAGGATCAGCAGTTGGTTCATCGAAAATTGAACCTCGGGTCCCCGAGAAGTTAGAGAGTAGGTAGAGAGAAAATAGAAGAAACTTAGCTGAGAAGTTTCGAAAATATCTAACGCCAGATATATATAGGCCACGAAAATATCTTTTTTTTCGAAACCCGCATCACAGCGCCAAACGGCCCCAGGAACCAACTTCACATGTATATTTAAACCCAAACATGTATAAAAACATGTATGAACATGCTGAAGCAAAAAAGGTAAACACGCGTCAAAAAATGCCGAAAAAGAAAAACAGGTCAGGGTGTCACAAATGGGTCTTGGTTCGCAATTGGGTCTTGTTTTGGATTAGCCTTAATTATATTTAGGCCTTAGTTAGCATCCTGGGCTTGTTGCCATTTATACCTTGGTCTTTTCCTAGGATTGGCCCATACCTCGTAGGTCGTTTAATAAAATGCTTCGAGTATTCAGTTTATAAATTAGGGTTTTCGACATTTATGCGAACGTTGAGATTTACTGTTAGGGTTTCTAGTATTTTTGTGAGTGTCGAGATCTACTGTTAGAGTTCTTAACTTGTGTTTAGAAAAGCGAGTTCTCACATTTTTTCGTCTCGACCTTTCCCATGGATCTTAATAGAAGCCCATCTAGCCCGAAATCCTAGTTGGGCCAACCAATTCATTCTTTAAGCCCATATTGTGCCACAAGGCCCAATTATTGAGAAAAAGCCCAATAAACTAATAAAGACCCCTGTTGCCAACCTAATCTCTTCTTTTGAGTAAAACAATGCTTTAAATATATTTTTATTGCCAAAACTAAAAATTTACAAATCTAATTTAATTTAAAATAATATTTTTGCATAAGTTAAACTATTTAACAAAAACCACGTGCACTAGTTTTCAATTAAAAGGCTTATTTGAGAAATTCCTACAAAAAGACTTATTTTGATACATATCTTTTATATATATGTATTTAAATATTACAATAATATTTCTAAACTATAAAAATAATGTGTCAATCATAAAATTATTAATTTAAATACAATTCCATGGAAAAGGTGACCATTTTTATACATTAAGTCAATTTTTAAGCATTTTTCTTTTAACAATGTAGTATACTTTTACCCCATGAACGATTAAAATATCAATAAATATATACAAAATCAGATTTTAGGAGTCTTAAACCCCCTATGGCCAGCCATTACACCCACTTATACACTCCATGTCATTGAAGTATCTAATCCACCTCCAATGCATGCATTGTTATTAGACCTTTGCTTTACACTATCATCCTACACCTCCACTAACCCCCCTTCTATAAAATTCATCCCTTTCTATTCTCCCATGAGCAAAAAAAAATCTTAGATTTGAGAGAGAGAAGAAGAAGAAGAAGAAAAAGAAGAAGAAGAAGAAGAAGGTTGGTGCATCAAAGCTAAGTCTATAGCTTTTCATACTTAGAAATCAAGTCTTAAAGGTAAGAAAAACTCTCTAAATCCTACATAGAACACTCGTCTCTCATCCCTCTTCCACCATTCTTCAAGATTAAAAATCAAAGAAAGAAAAGAAATTAAGTTAAATAAGTTAGAAGTTAGGATTAAGGTTGATTGTGAGTTATTCTTGATATTAATGCTTTGTGTGCATGTAGTTTCTTTTAATTCATGCACTCTTGGTAATTTTGATATTCTGGAGTTTGCATATTTTAAAATAAAAATAATTTATGTAAAGAAAACTAAAGATCTAAGCCATACATGAAGTTAGAACAAGTTAGGGGTGCTTAAATTTAGTTCTTTGTTTTTCATTATTTGCTAATTACTACTTTGAAAAATCATAATATATTCTAGAAAAATAATCTATGGTCAAATTTTGAGTCTAGAGATAGATATTTGGGTTATCTTTCATAAAAAGATTGATTTGAACTCATTTGTATGCATAAAACTCGAGTTATGAATTTTCTACCAAAATATGCTAAATTTGGACCAGCACTCTTTGTTGAGGCAAAAACCCTATTTTCCGCCACTCAAACCGAAATGATTTCTTCATGAAAGTTTTAGATAACATTGTTATCTATTTTTTCACTGAAACCGAGGTCATTCTACCATTGTTTGATACCCAAAATGTATTTTAAAAGTGGTTGAATAGATTCTACATCTTAGGGCTATTTCTGTCTACCCTTTTTGTATAAATTAATACTCCTATTTTTGTAGCCTAAAAGAAAAAGTGTTCTTCATATGAAATGTTGTAGACATCAAGGCCTAGCTACTTTCCAAAAATATTTGAAAAAAGAGCCAATTTGGACATCTAAACTTATTTTATGCTTTTTATTGTTAAAATAGAACTTAAGGCTAACTCTCTATTTTTGCATCCTTTCTTGGGAGGCCTAAAACTCAATTTTTCTTCTAAAGAAATGGACTAATTGTTCTTCATCAAATTTTAGAAGACATCAAAATCTACAACATATCTAAGATTTACCATTCTAGGAGTTCGTTTAATACCTCAAACGTATTTTACAAAATATAACAAATCCTCAGGATTTTTAAGTTTTAACAGAGACAGATTTGGGTGCCTATTTTATAAGGCTTAAAACACCTAGAAACCTTAGGAATAATCAAAAGTGTTCTTCATAAGATTTGTAGATAATATATTAATCTACCACATATCCAAAATAAGCCTAATTTGAGTTAATTTATTACCCCAAACATATTTTTCAAAATCTGGTGGAGGGGTATAAAGAAAGATGTTGCGCTTTTCATTTCTCGGTGCCTTACTTGTCAACAAGTGAAGGCGGAACACCAAAGATCAGCGAGACTATTACAACTGTTACCCGTATTGGAATGGAAGTGGAAAAATATCACGATGGACTTTGTTTCGGGACTTCCAAGATCGCCAAGGGGACACGATGTTGTTTGGGTCACAGTGGATAGATTGATCAATTCCACGCATTTCATTCCAATTCGAATGATAGATTCCATAGATAAGCTTAACAAGTTGTATGTTAATGAGATTGTTCAGCTCTATGGAGTACCTGTATCCATAGTTTCTAATCGAGACCCGCGGTTTACCTCACGTTTTTGGCAGAGCTTTCAGTCGACAATGGGGACGAATTTTTTTTTAGCACTGTCTTCCATCCTCAAACAGATGAGTAATCCGAGCACACCATACATATTTTGGAAGATATGTTGTGAGCATGTGTGCTAGATTTTCGTGGTTCATCAAAAGATCATCTACCTCTTGTAGAATTTGCATAAAACAATAGTCATCAATTAAGTATTGAGATGGCACCATTCAAGGCTTTATACGGTAGACCGTGTAGATCATCAATCTGTTAGGACCTTATTTGGTACGTGAGATAACTGAGAAGATTTCTTCTATTTTTCAATGTCTAGTGATTACCCAAAGAAGCCAAAAGAGTTATGTTGGTCTTAGAAGGAGACCCTTAGTGTTTGAGGTGGGAGATCACATGTTTTGGAAGATCGCGCCACGTAAAGGCTTGATGAAGTTTGGCTGGAGTGGAGAGTTATCCCTGCGTTTCATTGGACCTTTTGAGATCCTAGAAAGGATTAGAGAGGTGGCGTATTGTCTTGCCTTGCCTCCACAACTTGCATCCATACATAATGTATTCCATGTATCCATGTTGTGAAAGTATGAGCCCGATCCCTCTCATGTGTTAGATTAAGCCGAGTTGATTATTGAAAAAGGTGTATCCTACAAAGAATGACCGATAAAACTTTTGGACTATAAGGAGCAAATTTTGAAGGGAAGGACCATTGCGTATGTTAAAGTGTTGTGGTTTCATCACTACGTCAAAGAGGCCATGTGCGAGCATGAGTCTGAAGTTCGTGTCAAATACCCAGAGCTGTTGTCGCCTTGAATCGTATCTCCTTTTGTGTTGTATCGAATTTTAGGGATTAAATTCCCTAAAGGGAAGGTTATGAGACCCAGTTCCATTTTAATTTGAATGGATTAATGTTATATAATGTTTTTCATTTGTTAAATATTAACTTCGGGTCAATTTGGGCATTTTTGTACCAAAAGAAAGGGGTGAACAATACTTTTTCTAGACAGACCGATCAAGCAGTCCTTAGACCGCACCGCTCCAGCGGTTGGGGGCTAAAATTGGCTTGGTGGGTAGTGGCCTTGGCATTGGTGCCAAGCTTCTCTTGCAAGATTCATTCCCTCTCTCTGTCTCTCTCCTCCATTGGAGATCTTTGCGCTCCTCTCTCTTCTCGTCCAAGTTTGAGAGCTCTACTCTTGGATTCTCGCGACACTACGAGAAATGACGACGACCCCCTTAATGAGGTCTACGCAACCAATCGAACAAATTCTCATTTTAACGAGTTTGGGATGTTTTGGTTAAACCAAAGTTTTGAGTTTTTAACTCTCCGAGATAGGATTTTAAACCATCTATGGATTTCTGCCATGAATATGTAATTTGGTGTTTTGGTTTTCATTAAAATGCCATGCTGTTGAAAGAACAAAACCCTAGTTTTTGTTGGATGTGTAGAGCATGTGTGAGTTGGATGAGATGAAGATAATGAAGTATTAAATGTGTTTAAATTTGAAAAGGGTTTTGTTTTGACTATGTTTTGTTGAAAATAAAATTCTAATGAGATTTAAGTTGGTGATATGTTATTGAGTTTTATAATTTAACAAGTTCGTGATTATTGGTTGTGTTATATTTAAATCCTTGAAATAGAGATTATATACACATGTAGTTGACTATTGGGTGAATTGTATGGTATAATTTTGTACTGAGGCAATATGATGTGAACAATGTAGGTTTGAATAACTCCTAGGTGAAAAACTGGAAACATACGCATGATTGGGTGGCCTACCAATCGGTTAATCCTCTAAAAGAGTGTAAGGGTGCCTTATCCTTTAGTGTGGCCATAAAAGAGTGCAGGGATGTCCTACCCTTCGGTTAATCCGTAAAGGTGTACAATTGTGTGGCTAATTATAAAACCTATATAATGGGTTGCCTATCGGTGCCTTAAGGCTGTCATTGGTGATCACTCAATCGACCAAGCCCTTCTGACCTAGGAGCAAGTGTCAACCTCCTTCCATACTTAGTATACAATCAATTTAGGTTAGGCGAGCTCATACCAACATCAGTCACTCTCTAGTTAGCTGACCGATCAGTTAAAGTACTGCGTGGAGTCATAGAGGACGTGCTTGTTAAAGTTGACAAGTTCCATTTTCCAGTCGACTTCATCGTCCTAAACATCGAGCCTGACCTATAACTCAGACAATAAACACCTGTCATCCTCGGCCGACCATTTTTAGCTACGGCCAACACTTGTATTAATTGCCTAACCGGGTTGATGAATGTTTCTTTCAGGAACATGAAGCTACGCTTGAACATTTTTCACGCCTCACAATATCCCCCACAACATTCTGACTTCTTTGCAGTTGATGTTATAAAAGAGGCCATTGAATCAACGCTACCCTTCATATTTGGTTATCACCCTTAGAGACATACCTGACACATTTTGGAGCCGACACCTTCGATGTTGAGCAGTCAATTAATGATGTCAACTCCCTTCTCAAGTTTGCTGGCTATCTAGACACTCCAGCATAGAAGTCTCGATTTGAGCCCTTACCGCCTCTCTCGTTTATCCCTGCTATGCCCTCACTAGATTTTCCACCCGAGCTTGAGCTAAAGCCACTTCTGGCTTTGCTCAAGTAGGTCTTTCTAGGACTGAATAGCACACTACCTACCATTATTGCCTCCGATTCGACCTCCGACTAGGACAATTAACTTGTGGAGGTATTAAAAGATCATAGAGGAGCCATAGGGTGGTTAGTAGCTGACTTGAAAGGTATTGACCCCTCCATTTGCATGCACCGCATCCATTGTGAAGACGATGCAAAATCAACCCGAGAAATGCAATGAAGCCCCAACCCAAATATGAAGGAGGTCGTATTAAAGGAGGTTGTGAAACTGTTAGATGCGGGTATCATTTACCCAATCTTTGACAATAAGTGGGTGAGCCCAACCCAAGTAGTCCCTAAGAAATCCAAGCTCACGGTTGTCCAGAATGACAAGGAAGAGTTGATACCCATACGCACTACGATTGGTTGGCAAGTGTGTATTGACTACCGTAAGTTAAATGCCGTTACTAGGAAGGATCACTTCCTGCTGCCCTTCGTTGACCAGATCTTAGAACGTTTAGCAGTCTAGAGTTTCTTTTGTTTCCTAGACGATTACTTCGGGTACAATCAGGTACCCATCTATCCCGAGGATCAAGATAAGACCACCTTCACTTGTCCTTTTGGCTTGTGTAATGCACCGGTGACTTTTCAAAGGTGTATGATGGCTATCGTCTCTAACATTGTAGAGAAATTCCCAAAAGTCTTCATGGATGACTTCTCAATATTCGGGTCCTTAGTTGACAATTGTCTCCAAAATCTTACGAAGGTTCTCAAATGTTACATGGAGATAACGCTTGTGCTCATTTCGGTGAAGAGCCATTTTATGGTTCAACAGGGAATAGTATTGGGTCACATAGTATCAAAAAGGGGGATTGAAGTTAACAAAACCAAAGTCGACCTCATTTCTAAACTTCCTCCCCCTGCTTCTGTTTGTTAGATTTGATCATTTATAGGGCACGCTAATTTTTACTACTGATTTATTAAGGACTTCTCTAAGATTTCTAAACCACTCTGTGACCACCTTGATAAGGACACACCTTTTGTCTTTGACGAGTCCTGCCTACGAGCCTTTGAGCAGCTCTGAGATACCCTTTCTACGGCATCCATCATGTAGTCACCCGATTAGTCCTTACCTTTTGAGATCATATGTGGCGCATCGTACTACACTATAGGAGCTATTTTGGGTTAACGTGTCAATTGAATCCCTCATGCCATATACTATGCCAGTAAGATCCTCATCGATGTACTGTTGAACTATACCTCTACCGAGAAAGAATTACTGGCCGTAGTCTTTGCACTTGACAAGTTTAGATCCTATCTCTTAGGTTTAAAAGTCATATTCTACAAGGACCACGCTACCCTCCGACACCTGCTGTCCAAGAAGGACACCAAGCCTCGACTCATTCATTGGATCCACTTATTACAAGAATTCGATATAAAGATACGTGATAAGAAAGGGACTGAGAATTATGTAGTCAACCACCTCTCTCGCCTTATAGTCGCCCCATATAGTGACTCCACTCCATTACGAGACTCATTCCCCGACGAGTAACTTTTAGCAGTCATCAGCTTCTAGCTCTTTCGGTATGCCGGCATTATCAACTATTTCATAGTCGGACGCATCACATCTCACTAGTCAAAATAAGATAAGGACTGGTTCTTTTCCCAAATCAAGTTTTACTTTTGGGAAGACCCAAAACTATCCAAATACTACCCTGACCAGGTGATCTGGCAATGTGTCCCAAAAATTGAGGTAGCTAGCATCCTGTCATTCTGCCATTCTCTTGGTTGTAGAGGACACTTCAGTGGCAAGAAAATTACAGCAAAGGTTCTCCAATGTGGTTTCTGCTAGCCCACTCTTTTCAAAGATACTCACGAATTTTATCGGGCTTGTCTTTGATACCAACAGATTGGCATGATTTCATCAAAGGATATGGTGCTCCTAAATCCCATTTTAGTTGTCAAACTTTTTGACATTTGGGGCATTAACTTTATGGGACCATTTCCACCGTCGTATGGCTACGAGTACATTTTAATAGCGGTGGACTTTGTATCAAAATGGGTCCAAGCTGTGGCGACCAAATCGAATGACCACAAAGTTATGGTTAAGTTCCTCTAGTTGAACATATTCAGTTGATTCAATTTCCCCCGAGTTATCATCAGTGACGGCGATACACACTTCCTTAATAAGTACTTCTCTGCCTTGCTTCGCTGATATTCCGTCTGGACAAAACTTCATTCGTTCGGATGAAAAATCTTTTGTCCAAATTCCGTCCAGACAGAATCATATGTGTCTGGACGGTTTCGTCCAATCTCTATAAATAAGTGCCTCCCCTCACTCTTCCTCTATCACCTTTCTTCTCTCTTGCCCGTCCTATCTTCTTCCTCTACTAGAGCTTCTCTTTGGTGTCTTCATCCCGCCACCCTGCCAAACGAGGCCGTGCCACTACCTTCGACACCTCTCTTTCCTTCGACTAGGTATCTCGCGAACTCCACATTTTCATGCACTTCCCAGTGGAGGAGGGATTTTTAGCCACCGATAACTATGCCTCTCAGGGCATCTGCCTCCTTTGCTCCAAGGTCTCGGTGGCCTTTTTGGCCCATTCGAGGCCCCGTATCCCCGCCTCATTTAGATATTCTATCTGAACCTCCGACGGCTCGACCTTTTAACGGATGAAGACCCCTCCCTTGACCTCTTATAGACCACTGCCAATGGCACCACCATCACTTTCGGTACCCATGACATTGTCGAGACCCTCAGCATCTTTGGTATCGAGGAAAACAAGCAGACAAAGCACTGGGAACCCATTTTCAACCACATCTTTGCTACCAACATGGCCCTCGCCATCACCGAAGGTTGAGCACCGCGGGGCACCATCTTCGCCCGCCACGGCAATCTCGCCGAACCTCTTTGGTTCGTCGACATCGTCGTCCATCGAAACGTCTTTTTTATAGATCACAAGGATAAGAGGTGGGGCGCTACCCTCCAAACACTCTATGCACTCCACACCGACACACTGACGCTCTATTCTCCATCCCGCACTTCATACTAAGGGAGATGAAGAAGTTCATCTAGCATCCCCATAATTGCAAATTGCCATATGCCAACCTCATCTTCCTCCTCCTTGAGTGAGCCTCTACTGATCAGCCCCACCCCTTCACCCCTTCTCCTACTAAACCTATCGACCCAATGCTGCAGACCTATACTCATACGAAGTGGTCGAAGAGCCAGCTCGCTTTGAGTCGGCGTATCACCCTGAAACATCCCCTCGCTAAGGAGACGTGGGATTTAGGCATTACCCTGCCTATGTCCTCTTCTTCCCTACCCTCATCCTCTTCGTGGACCTTCACCGAGAACGCCTATCAGGCCCTCAACACTCGATTGGGCCGACTAGAGGAGGGTCAGGCCACCACATAAGAGCAACTCCGTCTGCTTCTGAGTTATTTTGGCTTGGGTCCTCCGCATAGATCCCCGCCACCCCCTCCCTTTTGATGCTTTTCTTTCTTTTGTTTTTTTTTTCTTTTTCTTTGTTACCACACTTTAGCCCCATCATTTGTAGACCCTTAGGGCAATTCTTTTCTTATATATGTAATTTATTTTCTTAATAAAAGTGTAGTTTCTATTATTTGACTTGTTCTCTTCTTCTTTGCTTTCATATTTATATGTTTGGATGTATAAAGTACTGTTATAGGTCTAATGTATTGAAATTGCGTCTTTACAATGGAATATCTCCTCTCTATATTTATGCACGTATTTTCACATTGAGGATAATGTTTTATTCAAGTTGGGGGTGTTTTTACCCATGTTAAAATAAATAAATAAATAAAAAGTGTAGTTTTTAAAGTTTAAAAATATAACCATGAAGTTGTAGACTTAGCAAATAATTGCACTGCACACTTGGCCACTTAATTGGTTTTACGCTAATGAATGTTTATAGCAAGAACAACTTGAAGAACAATAAGGTGGATGTGGCACCGGAATTTTGGATTTTATTCAAAAATAGAGAATTCAAAAGTTATTTGGAAAATATTTTTAACACTTTGAAAACTAAAATATTTTGAAAATCATTTTTTATTGAAAATTGGAGTCGCCACTTGGTTTTTAAGAAAAATAAAGAAAAACAAAAAGGTGCCACTGATCTTTAAAACGTTTAACCAGAAAAAACATGGGTTCGGGGGTTAAGGCACAAATCGGTGAAGGTGTTAGTGTTGGAGGCAATATTGCCAAGATCATAGTTTTTGTAAAACGATTTTCGGTAAAAAATTAACTGGACGGGCAAACGCCGAAACGGGCTCCAGATCAAAATTTTGACGTCGAACAATAAAAAATAAACCCGTGCAACCAAAGTTAATTTAGAAAAATACCTCTTGTAGATCTAATCTTCAACTACGACTTGATTCTGAGTTAAAGCTCCTGTCAGATCTTCTATCGTATTCCATTATGCGATCCTCGAACGTAGTTTGGGCTACGATTCTCTGAGAACTTGTACCGGCAGAACCCTGATATATTTTTAAGTCTTGAAAGAAAAAAATAATATATCAATAATGATAATGATATAAAAATCAATCTCAACTGGTTCAGCCTACCCGCATATATATAGGGCTACAACAGGGACCTAGGGATTAATTATGAGTAAGACTTCCAGTTGAACATAGATACCTACGGACGGTTTCTGTAATTATGGAAAGTTGCAGCAGTTTCTGTAATTTTCATAAAATACTGAATTACAGTTAACACCATTAAAGAACTATTATTGCACTCTGACCTATAATCTCAAAACCTTCTTGCAATGAGCTCATGTTATTAAATGCTTACCATTTCTCCCCACGTTAAGATTTTCGATACCCGCTAATTAAATTTAATTACT
>JAUMHN010401651.1:0-15752 GCA_032360265.1 Heliamphora ciliata
GAAGACCAGATTTTAGGTTCTTGCAGAATATAAGTTTTATGTTCACAGTTTAGATGGAAATGGACATACCATCGGTATAACTGTCTTGATTACGGAAAACAGATATTAGCGTCGTCTATTATTCCGACTCTCTGTACCAGTACACTTTGTGTGTATTGAACGGGACATTTGGGATAATTAATTTAATATTGACAATTAATTATATAAATTAATTCACACCCCAAGGTTATTATGAATAGTGCTTACCCTCTTACTACTGAAATAATTATTGATTTGTGTATATATTTAATATTCGTTGTTTTTATTCATTAGAGGGTGCGATCTTATATGGGTCTATATTCCCGGTGAGTTGAATAGCGGTATTATTTATATAGCAAATATTAATTATTGAAGGAATCCACGGTCCAAAAGATCGGGATTGACGATACCTCCTTAAGGATGCTTATAAGTTTTGACCGGGCCATACCCTGCAAGTGAATTTAATTATCCGGCGATCAAATAAGTTGAGCGGAAGAGCTTAAAGAATATGAAGATACTGATTAAATTAAATTATCAGTAATTAAATTTAATTGGCTGGTATCGAGAATCTTAACGTGGGGAGAAATGGTAAGCATTTAATAACAGGAGCTCAATGCAAGAAGGTCTTGAGATTATGGGTTAGAGTGCAATTATAGTTCTTTAGTGGTGTGAACTGTAATTCAATATTTTAGGAAAATTGTAGAAACCTCTGCGACTTTCCATAATTGCATAAACCGCCCATAGGTATCTGTGTTCCACTCGAAGTCTTACTCATAATTACTCCACAGGTCCCTACTGTAGCCCTATATATATGTGGGTAGGCTGAACCAGTTTATATTAATTTTTTCATATCATTCTTGATATATTATTTTTGTCTTTCATGACTTAAAAAATATATCGTGGTTCTGTCGATACAATTTCTCGGAGGATCGTAGCCCACACTACGTTCAAGGATCGCATAAGGGAATACGGTAGAAGATCTGACAGGAGCTTCAACTCGGAATCAATTCATAGTTGAAGATTAAATCTACAAAAGGTATTCTTCTAAATTAACTTTGGTTGCACGGGTTTATTTTTTGATCATTCGACGACAAAATTTTTATCTGGAGGCCGTTTCGGCGTTTACCTGTCCAGTTAATTTTTACCGATTAATCGTTTTCAAAAACAATGATCTTTGCAGTACTGCCTCCAACATGTGATGCATGTTGCGTGAGTTGCAAGTGTTATGTGGGTCGCGTGTGTAACATGTGACATGGTTTGTGATATGCAGTGATAGTACGTGGTTTTATGCATTTTAAATCCTAACGAGGTTATGCATAGGTGTATGGGATAAGATAGTAGAACTTGTGGTTATGTGAATGTTAGCTCTGGTTGACGGGGCATTCGACATGGCTGTGGTCTATCGGTGAAAGTCCGTAAAGGTGTGTCGGTAGGGCTGCGGTCCTTCGGTTAAAGTCCGTGAAGGTTAGGGCTGAGGTCCTTCGGTTGAAGTCCGTAAAGGTGTATGGTAGGGCTACGGTCCTTCGGTTAAAATCTGTAAAGGTGCATTGACGGGGGCTGCGGTCCATCGGTGAATGTCTGAGAAGGTTCATCGCTTGCATGTACTGCATTGTGGGACGGATATATAAGTTTTCAAATTATTTTAAGAGTCGTGTGAATCGCGATCTAAAAATGACTTTTTAACTATTTTCAATGCTCTTGTGTGTGAGCCAAAACATGGTTATTATCCTCGCTTTCCCGGTTGCATGTGAAAACTGTTTTAAAGGCATGAAAGAGAGTCTAAACCTACACTTCGAATTTCCTAGCATGTTTTGTTTATACTGCATACTTGTCTAGTTTCTGCTGAGCCTTGGCTCATGATGTGGGATTTGATTTTGTTCAGGTACCGGTCACGCTAGTTGATCTGGAGGTGCTGGAGAGGCGGAAGAGTTATAGTCTTCTTTTTTTGTCTTTCTGTTACATGTATGTTGTAATATATTTTTTCGGTGTTGGAACCGTGTATTGTAAGCTTTTGGCGTTGGAGTCTTGTAATGTACGCAGTTTGGCGTTTGTATACAATGCATGCATGTTTCATTTTGAGAGTGTAACCTCGGGTTGGGTTTTATGTATGGTTGTTTGTGGTGTTTCACGTGATCCAGAGTTTGGGATGTGACAGATTGGTATCAGAGCTCTCGGTTCGAATACCTAAGAGCTGTGGAAAGAGGGTGCGTTCCCGTGTGAGGTTGATTGCGTGCGCTTGACTGCAAGTGTTTAGGTGCTTTGATAACATGTACGTGTTAGCATGTTAGGCATGAGGATGATATGCGTATGTGAGCATGGGGGTTGAACTGTGGGATTGATTAGTCCTGTCTTTGGGCATTTAGATTAACAAACATTGGTGCTAAGTTAGAAACGCATATAGCTGACGTGATTTCTAACAGGAAATCTCAGTAGGTTATCCAGATTGATGGGTCATTCTTGTCGGTTCTCCCCGGTATATGGGGTCTGTTTAGCATGACCCTATGTGGCCATGTGTTAGCATGTTTATATGCTTAATGTTTATGTTCATGATGTGTGTTGCATCTTATATGGTGTCTTCTTTCATATAGACGTGATGCTTGCGAGGAGAGGGCGAGGCCGTGGTTGTGCTGTTGGCCAAGGGGATGTTCCTATCCCTGATGTTGGGGATGCCAATGCTCCCCAAGGACCTGTTGATATGATAGAGTTGGTGTGTGCGCTGGTGTGTTTCATCGGCCAGTTGGTTGAGACCGTTAGAGGTGAGACCGATCGGGGGAGAGAGGGAGTACCTGAGGTAAGGGCTACTATGGCCATGCAGGAGTTTAGGCGCATGGATCCGCCTACTTTTGCTGGAGATCCTGACCCTATCGTGGCTGGAGTTGGTGACATAGATCCTTGACACACTGCTGATTGTGGAGGATGAGTTGCGGGTTTCATTTGCCACCTTTCAGTTGAGGGGTGTTGCTCATCAATGGTGGAGATATGCTAGGATGACGGTGGGAGTCACTTGGGCAGCTTTTACAGGAGTATTTCTTGAGAAATACTTCCCAGCGTCGCAGAGAGATTTGTACAGGGAGGAGTTCTACACTCTTACCCAGGGGGCCATGGACATCATGCAGTATGAGTCCAGGTTTATGTGCTTATCACGATCTGCTCCAGAGTTGGTGAGCACAGATGAGCTACGATCGATGAGGTTTGAGTGGGGCTTGAGGCCAGCGATCAGGGAGCGTGTGGTTGCGCTGGGACTTCGGGTGTTCACAGAGTTGGTGGAGGCAGTAGCGAGGGTGGAGAACACCATAACGGAGATTCGAGCTTCCAGGGAGGCTAGGACATCGCAGGGTGGGACCGAGGTATAGACTGGCGGATGTTCTGGCAAGAGGCAGAAGTCCTCTGGTCCTAGTTTTCACCCATCTGGGTTACCACTGCAGTTCTCTGCACCAGAACCATCAGTGGCTTTATCCGGGAGGCCGAAGCGAAGAGAATTGATTTGCTATCAGTGTAGGCCGCTAGAGCATCGTGTGTAAGAGTGCTTGCAACCGAGGCAGTCTCAGGGTTCAGGGATTCAGTCGCAGGGAAGAGAGTCACAGATTTGCTATGGATGTGGCCAGCCTAGACATGTTCGCAGGAACTGTCCCCAGAGGGAGAGTGCACCGAGTGTAGTGGGAACGCCAGAGGGTTCGTATGTGCAGAGCCGACAGCGACATCTAGTGGTTCAGACTTCCCGAGCAACGATAGGTGGGGGTGCTTCAGTTCAGTCGGTACGATAGCTGACCGTGGCGGGTGGCAAATATGATAGAGCGGTATTGCCCCGAGTGTATTCACTTATTGCTCCTTGTTCTTCGAGGGCACCGGTCGCGCGTGATGCTGCAGATGCAGTTCGTTCACCATTGTACCGAGGTACTTTCTGAGTTTACAGGCTTTAGGCCAGTTCTTTTGTTGCATCTGTTGGGGCGTTGGCAATGGACTCCGTGGATGGTGTGTTGTGTGGAGGAAGTGGTAGGTGACGATGTGAGGTTGGGGGAGTTGTAGATCCCATGTTTTGAGACAGTTGGCCATTGTTTAGGATGCCTGACCTTGTTTGACTATATCCTAGGAATGGTCTGGCTGACCATCTCGTGTTCCTATATCGATTGCGATTGACGGTTGGTTGTTTGACCTTGTGTCAAAATTTGGGGGTGAAATTCTTTTAAGGGGGTAGAGTTGTGAGACCCTGACCCGTTTTCTTTATCAGCGTTTTTTTTTTACACGCGCTATGTGTTTTCGTTGCAGCATGTTTTATATACTTTTGATGCATGTTTGAGGGTAGAGATGCATGTGGGGAAGGTTCTCGGGGCCGTGGGCCATTATGGCGCGAATTTCAAAAAAATTTAAAAAAATATATTTTGGAGACCTATAAATATCTGGAATTAGATATTTTCAAAAAATATTTTCAAAACTTAACTCCTAAGTTTTTTTCATTTTTCTCTCTGCCTTCTCTCTAACTTCTCGGGGGCCCGAGGCTCGATTTTCAACGATCCAACATCAGATCCTTACTTTTAGCACGGTGGGCTACACAACCATCCAGTCAGATTTTGATTCTAGCGAGGCTCGATTTTGCACGTGGTTCGAGGCATCGAGTTTTTAACGCACCGAGATAAGATCCTAGACCTGTATATTTTATAAGGGTGCTACGTGTAATCGGGTGTATTTTTACTGGTCGGATTATTGTAGATCTAACTTTGCATAAAAATGGGTTTTTGGGTTTAAAAATCTATTTTCCATCGTTTTCGGTGGTTGGAATCGAGTTGTGATGGTTTCTTTTGAGGCCTTATGGTAGTTTCGGGCCTGGGTATGCTCGTGGGCATGAGATTTGGTGTTTAGAGGCTTTGATTTAGGATTTATACATGTTTTGGGGCTGAAAAATCGGTTATGTTTTTCGAGAAATCGAGACTGTTGTGTGATGGATCGATCGATCGATCGGTTTGGGCTATTTCAGAAAACATGTTACTTTTAAAATTGATGTATCTCCCTCATCCAGACTTGGAATGGGGTCATTCTTGAGCCCAAATTGAACCCCCGAAAGTCTTCTTTCCAATGACACCTCTCTCACTTTAAAATACTTTTTGTAGAAAAAGTTATGACCAAAAGAGTTAAGGTGCGTCAAGTTTTCTAAATCGTTTTTCAACCGTTTTTGGCCGAATGTTGGAAAAAGGTTGTTGTTCATCCTTGTTGCCCCTTTCAATCAAGTTTTTTTGTTTCTTGGGGTATCGTGAGCTTGCGTTGAGCGCGTGTTGGCATCGAGGGTGTGTATTGAGCTTGTTTGGGTCTGGGCTATTGTGGGATGGTGATTCGGTAGTTGGGTTTGGTTTCTGATTGGCGTCTTATGGTATTTTATAGATTAGTTTATGGAAATTAGTCGATTCAAATACCCGTGGATTCCTTTTGGGGTTTAGTTAGTCGTGTGCTCATTTCAGAAGTCGTGTCGTGGCTTCGGGTGTGTGTTTAGATGCCGTCCTCGTGGGTGACGTGCATGATGAGACATGGATGTGATGTCATGGTTTGAGGTTATATGGCTACGTGTGTGCTTATAGCTAGCTTTATGCAGTTATAATTGTTTATTTATGCACAGTTTATGTAAGTGGATTACATGATTTGATAGCATTGCGTGTAACGAGGTTTTATGCTTTTAAACTCAGAGTTTTATAGGCATGCGTATATGGGTTCTGAGGAACGGATGCATGCGATGCATGTTTCTTGAGTTGCAAGTGTTATGTGGGCGCGTGTGTAACATGTGACGTGGTTTGTGAAACGTAGTGATAGTACGTGGTTTTATGCATTTTAAATCCTTACTAGGTTATGCATAGGTGTATGGAATAAGATAGTAGAACATGTGGTTCTGTGAATGTTAGCTCTGGCTGACGATGCATTCGACAGGGCTGCGGTCCCTCGGTGTAAGTTCGTAAAGGTGTGTAGGTAGGGCTGCGGTTCTTCGGTTAAAGTCCATGAAGGTTAGGACTGAGGTCCTTCGGTTAAAGTCCGTAAAGGTGTATGGCAGGGTTGCGATCCTTCGGTAGAAGTCCGTAAAGGTGCGTTGACAGGGGCTGCGGTCCATCGGTGAAAGTCCGAGAAGGTTCATGGCTTACATGTACTGCATTGTGGGACAGATAGACTAGTTTTCAAATTATTTTAAGTGTCGTGTGAACCGCAATCTAAAAACCTTTTTTTAATTGTTTTCAAGGCTCCTGTGTGTGAGCCAAAACATGGTTATTATCCTCGCTTTTCCGGTTGCATGTGAAAACTGTTTTGAAGTCCTGAAAGAGAGTCCAAACCTACACTTCGAATTTCCAAGCATGTTTTGTTTATACTCCATACTTGTCTAGTTTCTGCTGAGCCTTGGCTCACGACGTGGGATTTGATTTTCTTCAGGCACCGGTCACGCTAGTTGATCTGGAGGTACTGGAGAGGAAGAAGAGTTATAGTCTTCTTTTTTTGTCTTTCTGTTACATGTATGTTGTAACATGTTTTTTCGGTGTTGGAACCGTATAGTGCAAACTTTTGGCGTTAGAGCCTTGTAATGTATGCCGTTTGGTATTTATATACAATGCATACATGTTTCATTTTGAGAGTGTATCCTCAGGTTGGGTTTTATGTATGGTTGTTTGTGGTGTTTCACGTGACCCGGAGTTTGGGCCGTGACAAAAGCTATTATCCTAGGTCTCTTAACTGAAAGGACTCGTGTAAACTGAATAACTCGTTAGCTGGGTCTAAACCCGAGATAACTCGCATTAACAGTGGAATGGGTAAACAAAAACTAAACATAAACGGGGTGTTAACTATACAAACAAAAGCATCCATAAAAAGAAAATTTCATAATCCTAAAAAGATTTTATTGATCCTAAAAGAAGGGTTCTAAGGAGCTATATACAACATGAGAAGGCTGGTAGGTCTGCACTCATAGTAACTTCTGAATAGAGTCAAGAATATACTTCTAAATGCCAAGAATCGTGCAAAGCATGGTCAAGCGATACGCAATAACTCTTTTTACCACATTTATGGGAGCATGTGGCCAGAAAGCTTGCTGGCTTCCCCGACATAGCCCTAAGATAGTAAACTGATCGAGGTATCGAGTAGGTGGAGCTGGGGTTTTAAGAACCAAACACACAAATATGCACAATGCAAATGCGAATACTAATGAAACGTTTACAGCAAGAACCATTGACATTTCAAGTTAAGCCCTTTTTATGATGTTTTTGAAAAACTAGTCTTCAGTGGAGTTGCCAGAAAAACTGTAGGCATTTTAGGGAGGACGGTGCGCCAAAAATCTATTATTTTTAGAAAAATTCTCTTTACTTTTTAAAATAAGAAAATCGAAGATATCTGAGCACGTTTTAAGAAAAATATAATTGCCACTTGGTTTGTAAGAAAAACAAATAAAAATAAAAAGAAGGCCATAGGTCCTTTTAAAAGCATAACCAAAGAAAAAGAGGGTTCAGAGGCTGAGGAACAAAAATGGAAGGTGTTAGGCACCCTTTTCGCCTAATCGTAAGGTTGGCCTCTACTTCGTCAATATTGGTTCTTGTTTTAAATTTTTTAAAGGTAACATATACAAAATAAGAGGTTAAAGAGAGTTCATACAAAAGAAAACAAAGAAGAAAAAATTCTAACTACAATCTTAAGGGTTATGTAACTTGGTTAACCTTTCTAAACATGCCATACGTATCGCTTAAGAAAAATAAAATGAAAAACATGTGATAAAAGGTCAAAGTAAACAAGAAAAGGCCAAAAGGTCATGCAATACAGTTTCAGTGTCCAACATGTTATATACAGGTTGTACAGAAAGAACGAAAGAGATTCAAACACTATTTTCAAACTACGAACATACAAAAAACTCACAACCGTAGCAACCAATGTTGTGACTGTGAGAAAATAAGTCACAATACAGGTGAGTGTGACAAATTTCGGGTTACTGCGAGAAAATCTGATGCAGAAAATAGCGGTCACGACAACTAAAGGTTTCGGCCAAGGTATTTTTGAGCTCTAGAAGGGTATTCAACATGCAAGGTCCAAAGGAAGCTCAAATGAATGGGATGCACAGGATGAAGACCATAACACAGTTTATCAAGGCTAGATCTACCATCCATTATTCCCTACAGTAACATTTATCTAGAAACAGAATATTAAAAACATTAAAAAAATAACATAAGGCTTAAAATATAGTTTTCATGCTACTGATCTCACAAAAATTTCACGACCATAGCAACAGGATCTTGCGGGTCTGACAAAAATAAGGATAAAAGTTGCCACAAAAAGCAAATAAGTAGCAGCCGTAATATTTGGGTCAAAAGCTAAAGAGAAAACTATGCAATCATTAAATTTATTTATTACACATTTAAACAGAAAAAGATGGTTTGATAAATCAGAATCTTTGGAATCGTGGACACGGAAAGATGTTTGATTCCTTTAGATCGTGTGACTTTCGAAATTAATAAATTTATTTTAATTAAACGGATTTTTATAACTCTCAAAAATATTTTTAAAAATCTAAGTGGGAGAAGGAATTTACTCACAGATAAATCCTGCGGCCTCCATCACTAGTTTGTAGGCGATACAATTAAACCCTACGTGTTGACAGTAAGGCCTTCCTCCCCATCGGCCAGATTAATAGTGGTATCGCCAGTACAAACCTACTTTAGGGATAATTCTAGATAATTATTAGTGTGGATCACTTCTCTATCTGAATGGTTCATTGCATAGAGATTGATTTGGGATTAGATGATGATTAATACTTAGCTGTATATAATAGTATCCTCTCTATCTGAGTCACTACTATTATTTACTGGACTGAAACTATGTCAGCTATTTACCCTCTGTTTGGGCTAGCTTCTTTTTTAAACTTTTTGGCTTAAAAGCCAAAAAAAAAACCAACTGGTTTGGGCTAGCTAGGCTTTTTCTCACATTTTCCCTTATTTTCTACATGAGTTGACATCTACTTCTTTACAAAAAAGCCAAAAAGCCTAAAAGTCACTAAAAAAGCTAGTCCAAACACAGGCTTATTTTTACATGGCATAGTCTGTTACCTAGATAATAAAATTAAAAGAAATTGGCATGTCTGGTCTTATGATGGATAGTAGATGTCCACCCATCGTAGCATGCTATTCTCAAGTTACCAGGCTGCTGGCGAATTAATTTTAAAATAGTAGAGGAAACCAAATTAAAATGAATTCAAAGATTTGCTCGTCATAATTAACGGTTTTTTTAATTACGTGATTCTTAGGATTAAAATGACTTTCAACCCACTTGCTTTAATACTCAAAGAATACAAACTTACGAGACCGAATTTTGTTGACTGAAAATATAACTTGGATATAGTTTTAATTACAAATGGTATTCCTTTAATACTAGGAAATGTGTTTATTTTTTAAAAAGGTTATTCCTTTGGGCTGAAAGGCATGAAGAAGAAAAAGTTTCAGAAACAGGGAGACACAGTTTCCAAGATAGTTAGTGGGCCACGAACTGGTGTTAAAAAGGTGAAAGGTAGATGTTTTCACTACAACCAGACCCTGTACTGGAAAAAGCTATGTCCAGTATTTCTCAGAAGGCAGAACAAACAGGATAATTTCTGTTCACTGGTTGTGAAAATATGTTTAGCGGTGTTATATTCCAGTTCCTAATGTGTGGATACGGGAGCCACTAATCATGTGTGCAATTCATTGCAAGGGTTCCAAGAAACCCGACAACTTAGTGATGGAGAGATTTACCTACATATAGGCAATAATACAAATGTAATAGAAGTTGCAGTAGAAGATATCACTCTCAATTTTGGTAGATATCGGGTTTTAATATTGAGAGATTATCTTTATGTACCTGCCATTAGAAAGAACTTAGTTTTCGTTTCTAGAATGGCTAAAGACGGATATTTAGTTTATTTTAATAACTCTGTGGCTATTAAGGATAGTAAATGGGTTATCTGTTCTGGTACATTGGTGGATGATCTTTATATTATTACTCCAATCTCTCCTACACTATAATTGACTGAAATGAATAATACATTTATATTACCATATTAGAAACAGTTTCATTCTTTAATGAACCAAACGTTTCTTTGGCACTTACGCTTGGGTCATATTAATCTTAAAAATATAAACAAACTGGTAGCAGATGGACCTTTGAGTTCATTGAAAGTGGAGGCACTTCCAGTATGTGAATCTTGCTTAGAGAGTACGATGACCAAGAGACCCTTTTCAGCTAAAGGCAATAGAGCTAAAGAACCATTAGAGCAGGTTTATTCTGATGTGTGTGATCCCATAACAATTCGGGTAAGATGTGGCGTTGAGTACTTCATTAGTTTTATTGATGACTACTCAAGGTATGGATACATTTACCTGATGCACCGTAAGTCTGAATGCTTTGAAAAATTTAAAAAATTCAAGGCGGAGACAGATAAGCGTCTGGGTAAAAGGACTACTTGGAGAGTTTAAGAACTACATGTCATCAAAGGGGATTATATCTCAATTGACTGCACGTGGCACTCCACAACAGAATGGTGTAGCATAAAGAAGGAATGGGACTCTTATGGAGATGGTAAGATCCATGATGAGTTATTTAAGTTTACCTGATTTTTTTTGGGGACTCGCTTTAGAAGCAACAACTTACATTCTGAACTTATTTCCTTCTAAGTCAGTACCTTCTACTCCCACAGAATTGTGAATCGGGCACAAGCCTACTCTGAATCACATTCGAATTTGGGGGTGTCCAGCACATGTGCTGAAAGGGAACGCGGGTAAGTTAGAACCAAGGACGGAAGTCTGTTTCTTTGTAGGGTATCCTAAGGGAACAAAGGGTTGTTTATTTTATAATCCAAAGGATCAGAATGTCATTGTTAGCACCAATGCTCAATTCTTGGAAGAGAATTATATTATGGATCACAAGCCCAATAGAAAAAATATTTTGGAAGAACTGAGAGAAAATACAAGTAGACCGGAAGAGAAATCACAAATCACTGATATTCTATTACCACATCGTAGTGGGAGGATTATCGGGACAGGTGCAAATCAAGAAAAGGGAGCTGATGAACAGTGTTCAGATTTTGCACAGCACGTTACAGCTACTACATAGACATAGGTAGTGTCTCGTCGTAGTGTGAGAGTTGTTCATCAATCTGATTGGTATAAATTCTTGGGAGAGTCGTATGATAAGATCCCAGAAGAACTTGTAACACCCCGGTCCAGACCCTAGTAGTAACCGCCTAGATTGTAACAACCCATGCTAGCAATTCAACCCAAACCCTAGCTTCAGCGACGGTTAGTTAACAAGATCATAGGTCGCTAGAAGATCGAAAACTCTAACTCAACCCGAAATCCTAATTCGACTCGAAAATCGTAGAAAGACCACATACTCAGAGGCAAAGCTCTAAAACACATAGAAGACTCTTAACATACTAAATTAAGTAAATAACATGAAATATAAGATTAAAAATCAAAAATTCTTATAATTAGTATAAAATGACCATTTAGCCCCAGTACAGCAAAAAGTCATAAAAATTCAAATTTTGACAAATGGACATCCTAAATCAAATATTTAAATAAAATTAAGCAAAAAAATACAAAATAAAAACAAAAAATGACAAAAATACCCTACGTGGCCGGCCACATTGGAGTTTGTGCCCAAAAAGTGACTTTTTGTAATTTTTTAAGCTAAAAAATGAGAAAAATTGTATAAATTAAACATTATTATGACCCAAGACTTTTTATACAAGTAACATACATAACAATATAATATTATAAACCAACAAAAGTAATAAATCATTATTAAAGTTCTTACATACTTAAAAAAGTCAAAAAGTCACATCTAGTTAAAATAACTTAAAGTAGCTTAATTGTCTACATTTAAACAATTAATTATTGTCAATATTTTCATAAATTATGATAATAGTAATAACACTAAAATAATTCATTTTAGTAAGTTAGAATACCAAAAAGATACATCAAATTAATTTCAAAAATACTTTCTTGAACAATATAGTGCTAAAATACCACTAAATAAGAAATTAAAACAAAATTTGAGCACATAACCCAACCAAATAGTCTCTATAGCGCCTCTGTCCCTTTTTAATATAATTTGAGTATATATCTTAAAAGGCATCCCGATATGAAATCCCTTTCTTTGCAATTATGCCTTTAAATGCTCCATTCATATTCAAAATTCCATATGAAAACATTTGAATTAGACATTCATCAACGAACACACCCAGCAAACCCCGCTCGAGTGGACTCCTGACCGCTCGAGCGGTCAGGCACCCGAGACCTCCTTTCCCAAAGCCATGAAAAATTTTCTAATGCTGAGAATAACAACCATTTCCTCTCCTTCTTGAAAGGTGAATCCAAACTCTTAAAACAAGATTTTAAACCTTCATAAAATCTTAAAACAATTATCCATTCCATAAAAAGTTGAGATTCAAACTTTATTAACAAATTCATCATTACAACTTACCAAATCAACTATAAACGTCCTCACATGCATGCACAACATGAGCTCATGGCCCTAAGGCTTTACAACACAGGTATTATGACCCTCAATTACAATATTCCAATAAATAAGAATTTCATCCATAAAATTCTGTTTCTCAGATTTAACTATCTAAAGAGAAAATATAATCTCACAAACTATGCCAAGGGTTCAACGACTGTCATCACGATCCATTCTTTTCTTCCAGCTATCACCTGAAATGTTATTAAGCAACATGAGCCGAAGCTCGTAGGAACAAGACTATCATCGAATACATGCATGATATATGAGGGTGGTTATGCAAGATGCACACATAGATTTGACCAAAACCCATCATTTGTTCCCAAAATATATTTTCATTGCATAACCGAGTTTTATATAAAGAGGGGTTATTGTTCCATACTCCTTGACTTTCATGAAATCATTTCATTTTACCATTCTTAATTAGCCAAATACATTTCACCTCCATTCATCAACCCAACATGTTTTCTATTTCACAATCCTTTCCATTTCGTCAATCAAGGTTTCTCTAATCCAATCCCTTTATCATTTCCCACTAACCCAACACTTGTTACTGTTTTGTTTTGTTTCCCTTTTCAGGTTTTACCAACCCGATTGTTTACAACACACCAACGCATGCCAACACTCACTCTTTGTTGACACTTTACACACTTTACCAACTCGTGGTTCAAAATATAGGTACCGGCGTCGGACAAGTGTATAAACCCCCGTAACGTTACACTCAACCCGGCCACACAGGCCCCATGAAGTAACGGAACGTGCTATATCCCGACACGACTCGTCTCTTCCCGGTTTACCAGCCGGTGGGCAGAGAACCCAATAACGTCCTTTTTCGGTCATTAGCCAGCGGGCAGAGAACACGAATACATCCTTTCCCGATTGCTAGCCGGCGGGCAGAGAACCCAATCTGCGCAGTTTTTTCGATCTTTCACCGAGGAGCAACTCGTGCCCAACCTTAAATAATTCAAAAACTGGTCATTTATATCATATCATAAAACATCACACACATGTGAGTCCAACCCCAAAGTTTCCTCTCACCAAACCCATCTCATATACACATGCGAGTCCGACCCTATAGGTTCCTCTCGCCAAACCCACATCATTATATATTTCCATCATTCACAATTTCGTTATTTTAGAATTCAAATCCAAATTAACTACTCACATTAATTCCAAATTCCCAAATATTGGTTTTATTCAATAAAACCCACAATATATGCTTTACATCCACATGTATCACTTAGATTTATGAAAGGAAGTCACAATAGGTCATGAAAATACTCAATTTTATCAACAATTTCATCAATTTCATCGCATCGATCCTTTAAACCCAAAACTCCCAATTTTCATAATATTAGCTCAACTCCCAAACCCTAGTTTCTCATTTATGACATTTAATCCCCGTAAACGACATTGTCAAGATAGAACCATTTTAAATCTCTCATAGATTCAAATTTAAACTCTCATTATCATTAAATTTCAATTTAGGGCTTCGAAATCATATATTTCAGGCTTTTGTGTTCACGAATTAGGAAAACACAACATATCACAAAAGTGTTCCAAGAAAGTCTTAGATCCTACCTTAGGGATACTAGATCCACAAGAGAAAGCCTCAAATAAGCTCCATCCACAAGAATCTTCAACCACACGGTGAGAAAAACTTCTCCAACGCCAAGCTCGGGTCTCCAATACTTGAGCGACCGAGAGAAAGCCAAGAAAACTCACTCAAAGAGACTCTAAACAACTCTCAAACTCAAGCCCTAACCCTTACTCACACTCTAGAGAGAGAGAGACGGAAAGAATGGAAAGAAAAAACCCCACATAGCCTTTTAAAAACACTAGATCCGCGACAATCCGCTCAAGCAGACCCCCCACTGCTCGAGCGGTCCCCATCTAGAGGACCTCTTGGCCACCTCTCCGCTCGAGCGGGATCCCCACGGCTCGAGCGGTCAACGCTGGGAGACGAAGCTAACTAAAGCTGCACTGAACCATACATCTACAATATGTCATCTAACCACGTTCTTTTTGCGTAATTTCACTGTTAACCATCATGAATGAACGCATAAGAACCCAAAATAAATTTTCATGCACAATTTGCACTTCCAAATATCTCCACTGGGCACAACACATTTGTTTGTATTAATATTTCAAAAATAACAAGGGTCCGAATCGCTACAATCTCCCCCACTTTGGAAATTTCGTCCTCAAAATTTAGTACTGGGACTTAAATCAACTGACTGGTCATTGGTAATCAACAACACCCATTCCACAGACGCACGGGTTACTTTAACGTTGTCGAACCGAGATCTAACTCACGTCACCGAAGCATTATAACGCAACCCACCTCAGATATGACCAACCCCATCTATTACGCATGTTGCACAAAACTAATCCACAATCCGTACTGGCTTCAATACGTTCAACACCTGTTTGTAACGATTGCAAACTATCGTTTTCATACCAAAATACACACAGAGGATTATTCTCATAAGAACCAATACACATCACCAGACTTCAACATCACACATACTGATATTTATTCAAGCCTTCGCGGTTGACTATCAAATACAAAACTCGATATTACTTCATCCTCCCACATCTACCAGGAATGTTATCACTCATACAGATAAGATGCTCATACCCAAGTAGAAACAACGAACATTCACGTAGATCATCCAAAGTTTCAAGGAACACATGTAAAACATCTGACATAAACCTCCACCCCTATCAATCCTCTACCGATTTCTTGCTCACAGACCACAACTCCTCATGTCACGAAAACACCAGGTATCATATCATCGCCATATCAAAAGTTCCAAACAATTGAGGTTTTCATTCCAGCATCACACTATTTGGATCCGCACGGTCACGCGGACTCATTCTAAGTCACTTGGGTCATTAACATTATACAAACACAATTTTCCACTTGCACACTCTTCTTTACCCGAATCCGACCACGTCCTACACCACATCATCAAATACATCCGAAAGCTCACATTTCACCATTAAACCACTGACTCTCAGTCAATTTTTCACCCTTACAATGTATCCCATACAACATTTATCTTTACCCATACTGCGTATATTGCCCTTTCAAATTTATAACGTCTCATACTTAATCAGTTACTTAGTTGCAAATAACAACTAGTTACGGTGTCTGCCAACACCCGTATGTATGCTCACACCTTGTTTCTGTATCCACATCCCACATATAACAATCCTCTATCTGATAG